>PVHX01015282.1:0-47375 GCA_004024805.1 Geosciurus inauris
GTTTTAAAAAGGCTTCTCTCCTTAAAATGGTTCCAAGGGAGCCTTCAAATTTTATTCAATACCATTGTCTGAGAACACAAGAGAGAAGTTGCTTGACTCTGTCATTTCTGGATTTATCTTTTGAGGCATATTTGACCTTTGGGCCCCTGAATCTCTATTATAATGCACAATACACTGCATTATGCTTATTTCTTTATGTTTCAACCTCCCTTTCCCTCTGCATCCCTACATCTGCCCCCACACTGCAGATGAGCATGGACAGGAAGTGTGTCTGATTCATTTTCTTGTCCTGCAGTTCGTAGGATGTGGAATGAAATGAAGTAGCAGATAGTGTTGGCCTATTAGAGAGGGAAAAGAAAACTCTATAAAGAGAGAAGTAGATGGGGATGGGGATGTCCTGGTCATTTCAATAGCTGACTACGTCCCTATCTAATTTATTAGTTCATTGTCTTGCCCATCAGCAGATCTCAATTCAATAAAATTTGCAAACTTCCCCAGCCTTTCTGGACATGAGAAATCCTTGGCCTCACTTCTTCAGTCAGAACAGTTATTTCTTTGAATACATTCACTTTCTGTATTCTGGGCAAACGTCATGCCTGCATGAGGATTTTTAAAACTCCAGACCACCAGATTGGTCCCCTTGGACTTTTTTTTTAATTTAATTTAAGCAGTCTCTAAGGCTGGACCCAGACACGCCATACCTGGAGTCAGGAAGCCTTGTTCTTTCCACCATATGACCTTAAATGAGGATCACATTTTTTTATGTACCAGTTTTCACATTTGTAAAATAAGCAATTTAAAATAAGTTCTAGAAAACGTCTCTTCCAAGGAAGTTCTATGAAGTCCTGAATTGAAACAGAACGTTTAGAGCTAGAGGACTCCTTCCGCCAGCACCTGGGCCACACAGGAGTTGGTGACTGTCATTCTACATGGTCCTCTTTGCAACCCTGGCATTCCCATCTTTGCTTCTCAATGCCCTCTCTTCTTTGAGGGATCTCCAGGAAGCCTAGGGCCTTTCCCAGGGATTTCTTCCTCTGCCACAACTTCCTTTCCCCAAGTTGGAGGCTGTTCTGTGCACTGAGTGGTGTTTGGTTCTGACACTTCAGGAGGCTGGAAAACCATGTGGAATGGCTCAGGAGGTCTGCTGATGAAGGTCAGGATATCCAAATTCCAAGAAGGGCAGGGTCTGAACATGCTGGAAATGGGTGGCTGAAATGCACACCTGTGGGGCAGTAGGCCTACAGTCCAGGACAGCCCACCCTGGGGGAACACTGTGCCATATTTAGAAACTTCATGTCCATATTCAAGCAATATTTCTTGAACAGTTTCTACTTTAGCAGTTCTAGACCCTGAATCAGTCAGGTAGCTCTTACAAAATACCCATGCTTGGGACTCACCCCAGAAGGATGGAATCAGACTCTTTTTAACAAGACCAAATATTAGCATGGTTTAAAAGCTCCCTAGTGATTTTGCTGTTTTACAGTCTTCTGTAGGCTTTGTTAGGTCTCTTCCCACACATTGTCTGGTTAATGATCACAGAGATTCTTTAAGGTTATTATTTTTCTTCCCATATTATGGATAAGGAGACTGAGGGTCCAAGAGGTTAAGGAAATTGCCAGTCTATAAGGAGCAGAGTATTTAAAACTAGGTTGGGTTTCAATTCCTGTGCTCTAAAGCACTGATCTCCAATGGAATAAGGATGGGGAATCATGCCAGGAGAGTGGCTAGAGAGGTGGATCCTCACAAAGGGTTTTAGACATTTCCCTGAAGGTGTTAGGGAACCACTGAAGGGTTTCAAACACAGGAATGACCAAGTGATATCTGCACTGAAAGAAGAACCCTCTGGTGTCAGTACCTTTGTGTACTTTTGAATCTGCTACCAACACAAAGCCAGACTTTTTTAAGAATTAAATTAACCAGTTCCTAAACTTTCAAACAAATGAGTTTCCAAAAGAATTAAAAGATTGATATATGTTCAGAGGTATTCAGGGTGTCCTGATTCTGGCTCTGCTCTTATCTGTCACCCTCCCCATAAGACATGAATCTAGGGACATCAGAAGTAATATATTGCTTCTCAGACCATCTCTTATGCTCAGCATAAGATCTGGCACTGAAGGGGAGACCCACAAGAGGCTTGTGAATTAAAATGCATGGGGTTTTTCTGTGGTTTCTTCCCAGCTGCAATTAGCAGATGGTAAAACTCCTTTCCAGGTGGTTCTTGACCTGACAGGTGCACACATGGAAGGCCTCTCTCCTCTGCAGAGTGTTTGAGTGTACGATTTATTATTAACAAGAAGTGGTAAGTCCGGACCAAATCCAGGAAACAGTCAGAGACATGAGTAAAGAGGTAACAGCTCCTAGGAGGAAAGTTTAAAGTAAATAAGTCTCCTGGTCTGGGGAAGGAAAGCAGGCTGTAATGTATGAGGTGTCAAGCCCTCCCTCCTGCTAGACCACCCGCCCTTTTTCCTACCTGCTGTCCCGTAGCACACGTCAGTCAAGGCCCTATTATGTGCTAGGCACTGTGTTAAGGCATGGGAAGGGTAAAACGGTTTATAATGCATATTCTAAGACTTCAAGATATTTATAGTTTGGTAGAAGACAGGAAATGAATAACTGTAATAAAACATCAAGATTAAGTGGTAGGAGAGGTCAGGGGAGAAAGCAGAGATCACTTCTATCTTGGATATTTAAAGAATGCTATATGAAGGAAGGAGTGAACTTGAACTTGAGTTGAAGGATGGTTCAAATCAGAGTAGCAGGGATCATTAAGAATGCAGACTTTATCCAGGCAGATCTAATCTGAATCCTGATGCACAGATTACTAGCTGTGTGTATTTAATGAAATCACTTCACCTCTCTGAACCTTGACTTCCTCCTTTGTAAAAGTGGTTAAAATATTCTGTTAAAATTGTCCTTTCTCCATCATAGTTCTTTCTGTTTCTCCTTACTTGATTATTCCTATCAGCACACATACATGTTGTAATAACTCCTATTTTAAAAACCTCCATCCATTGAAACCACATCTGCCACCAGCTACCACCTGTCTCCCTGCCTTCCTACAGAACAAATTCCTGAAGTTCATTGCCTATACTTGTCTCTGCATCCTCTTCTCCCACTGCCTCTCCTATACCCAGTCCAAACAGGCTGTTGCCTTCATTATTCTATTGTAACTACTTGGGTCAATGTCACCAGTGACCTACAAGATAGAGAACCCAAGGGTCAGTTATTCATCCAAATCTTTCTTGATTGAGCAGCAGCCTTGACACAAATGACCCTCTTCCTTTCTTTCCATGACTTCCAGGGGACCACACGCTGTTGGTTTTCCTCCCGGCTCCCACACTGTGCCTTCTCACTCTCTAGCTATCTCCTCTTCATTCCTTTGACTTAATTGCTGGACCACTCCCGAGCTCAGGCCTGAGACTTCTTTTCTGGTGATCTCATTCAATAGTACCTCAACACTTACCCAATTCCCAATTCCATCCCTATTCTAGACTCTTACCCTAAACTTCAGGATCGCCAAGGCGTGGTGGCTCACACTTGTAATGCCAGCACTTTGGGAGGCTGAGACAGGAGAATCGTGAGTTCAAAGCCAGCCTCAGCAACGGCAAGGCACTAAGCAACTCAGTGAGACCCTGTCTCTACATAAAACTCAAAATAGGGCTGGGGATGTGGCTCAGTGGTTGAGTATCCCTGAGTTCAATCCCCAGTACCAAACAAAAACAAAAACAAACAATAAAACTTCAGGCTCAGACACCCAGCAACCTACTGGGAACCTTCAATTGGATGTCTCTTTGGCATCTGAATCCCAACATTTCCACAACCAAACGCTGTCCACGCCACCTACTCAAACTCATGCAGAAGTTTCTCTCATCTTGGTTTTGACGATTCCATCTTTGTTGTTGCCAAGGATAAAAACCTTGCAGTCATCCTTGACTCTTATTCATTTCATACCCCAAATGAGACCCACAGCCAATATCATGGACTCTGTACTCAACACACATCTTGGATGTGACCATTTTTCATGGCCTCCTCTGTTTGCACTCTGGTCCAAGCCACCATGATTTCTTACCTAAGTTGTAAATAGCTTCCCCAGTGCCATCTTGCTTCTACCATTGACCCAATGTGTCTCATGTCATGTCATCACTCTTCTCCAAATCCTGCAGTGACTTCTCAAAGCACTCAGAAGGAAAGTGTTCCCATGCCTGTAAGGGCCCCATGATCTGCCCCCACCTCTTCCCCTCCTCAGCATCCTGACTGCATCCCTCACAATCCCTTTCCTTGCTGTTCCAGCCATACCGGCTGCTTCTTAGGTAACCTCCAAATCCATCAAGCATGACCCCACTTTAGGGTCTTTGCATTTGCAACAGCCAAGGGGATCTTCTCTAGAAGTCTGGAAGATTTGGACTCTAATCTCCTTGGGCCACCATACCTAGATACCATCAATGAGTGGTTTAAACAAACAAATTCATTTCTCAAAGTTACGAAGGCAGGAAAGTACAGTCAAGGACATGTAGGGGCTGGTTTCTGGGGAGGGCTCCCTTTCTGGCTTGTAGACAGTCACCTTCTCACCATCCTTACGTGGCCTTTCCTTCATGCATGCTCACAGACAGAGAAAGAGCTTTCTTTTTTCCCCTTTTTTTAGGGCCACCAAACCTATCAGATTGAGGTCCTGCCCTTATGACCTCATTTGATCTTAATTACCCCCTAAATATTAACATATTTCCAAATAAAGTTACATTTGGGGTTAGAAATGAATTTCCATAGCATGAAACAAATGAGCATTCATAACATAAAACACACACACACACACACACACATGCACACACACACACAAATTTATTGCTGTATATAAACTTCTGTACTCAGCTTCCTCTCTTAGAAGAGAGTTTATCTATTTCACTCTCTGATGTATCACCAGTGCTTAGACCAATATTCTGACATGTTAGGTGCTCTGGTGGTGGTTTTTGGCTTTATATATGCCAGGGACACACTCAGTAGCACATACATTCTTACACACGTGCCTACTAGTGTGCTTACATACTGATTGACAGTAAGTGTTACTTACTGAGTGCCTGGCATATGGAAGCATTCAATTAAATGTTCTAATTATTATAAGGTATCAGAAAGAGGCCATTCCGTGGGAAGGATCTCTGTAAAGAATAGACTTACAGAAGTGGAGAATATGGCTTACTTACAGGGAACAGCAAAGTGTGCCTTACTGGGGCTTCCAATTTAATATATATATATATTTAAATATTTTTTTTAGTTGTTGATGGACCTTTATTTTTTATTTATTTATATGTGGTGCTGAGGATCGAACCCAGTGCCTCACGCATGCTAGGCAAGCACTCTACCACTGAGCCACCACCCCAGCCCCCAATTTAATATTTTTGAGCAGGGGAGAGGATAGCTATAGCTGGGTTTAGTTCAGTTAATCAAATTCTGTATGGAGGAATACTTGAGGGAAAGGTGAACCTTGGGCACAGAACCTAAAGGAGAATTCTCAAAAGACTCATTTTGAATTTTCAGCATAACTCTATCTGCTGCCTTCTGACTCAATATTTCATACAGTATTATATTTCAATAATTTATTCTCACTTAAAAACAATGTTCTTTGATATTTTTTCGTATGAACCACATAATTGCTAAACAACTTATTGAAGATATAAATAAGAAGATTTCTTAACTTCTCTCCCTTTTCTCTTTCTCTCTCTGTATTATCAGTATCCTTGCTGTAATACTACAGAACGATCCCTCTCTTATGAACTGCTGAATATTCTCTGAAGTCCAATTATTTCTTTTTTTATCTCATTCTCTTGAAATGAAGGTCCGTTTGCCCATTACTGGGAGAGTGTTGAGTTCTGGCAGAGTTTGGATGGGTCCTTGTTCAAATACTCAGGTCTATAAAATATGGGAAACACCACATTCAGAAGGTTGATTCTGACTTTGCATGGGGACCTGGCTTCTGTGCAGGGGCTGGGATCAGTAACCTGTCCCAATGGAGGCCAAAGTGGCTACTTTCCTGGGTATGTGGTCTGGGCACAATTCACCTTTTTTCCTCCCGCTGAGGATGGTCAGGTTCCTTTCCTGTTTTATTGCTCAAAGTTCTCTAGAGGAATAAAACTAAGGGGATATGTATACATATGATCATGAAAAGGGATTTAGTAGATTGGCTTACACATTAGAAGCTGGATAGTCTCACAATGGCCATCCACAGGCTAGAGAGCTGCAGGAACCAGTAGCTGCTCAGTCCAAGAACCTGGAATCTCAGAAAAATAGGACCAGTGATGCAGCTCCTATCCAAGACTGAAGGCCTAGAAAATCCCAGTCGATGAGAATTCACTTTGGAAGAGTGGAGGAATGGGAATCTGAAGGATCTGGGGTGATGGTGACAGCAACAGATACACCAGCTCCGGAGGAATCTAGCTTGCGTGGTTGTGCCTTCCTCCTTCTTCTATTTGCTTTTCCCCAATCCAGGGCATGGCCTATTGGAAAGTGCCACCATACTCAGGGCAGATGCCTTCCTCATTTTGCTGTCTCATATACCAATGTCTCTGGAACACCCTCAGCCATTTCTCAAGTCAGTGAAGTTGATAATCCAGATCAACCAGTCTACCTTGATTTGTAGCTCCCTCTGCATCAGTGAAATCTGAGGGCAAGTTGGTTGCAGACATTGTGGGGACTGCCATTACTTTTACCCCATCTGTTCAGCTCTACCCTTGTTCTCTCTGATCTTTAGATTCTATACCTATAAGTCATATCACCACTTCTTTTCTTAAGTGGGTTCTAAAGACAGGTTTTCCCAAACTGTGGTCTGAGGACCACTTGAAGTATAATCACCTAGAGAGTTTGGTAAACATGCAGATTCCTGGCCTCCACTTTATAACCTTGTCTGCAGAATTTCTTTGCACTGAACTTTTGGCTTGCCCATTATTTATTCCATTGAAATATAAATGCATATGTGTATATTCTAATTATGTATTTAGCGGTCATTTCCAAAAGGAAATTTGAAGGGTGGGAAATGAAGTCTATTGGAACATTGAAACACTTGCCTTCCTGTTTCATCACTTCATAGATGAAATCGAGTTTTTATATTCTTTGTAAGTTTTTATTAGGACAATAAAATCATATTGCAGAAGCTGGGAAAATAGGGAGAAAAGTATAATTTCCCCAATTTGATGCAATGACTATTTTCATGCTCATATGGTCCCTTTGGGTCTCTGTGCAGAAGTATTGGTAAATGTGTGCAGTGCCAACATTAGTGTTTGCACCATTCAGTGTGATGTATGGTCAGAAAGCAGAGGCCAAGAACATAGACTGTGCTCTGTGCTGCCCCTTTGGGAGGAAGACACAGCCCACCAGACTCATAGGAAAAGGCTTTCTTGCAAGAGACCCTTCCCATGGCACCCAAAGACCCTGGTAGCATGTGGTACAATATAGCCTATGACAAAATCCCCAGCTTTACAAAGTCACCAGCATCTCTTGGGCTGGTGCATGTGGTGTTTTTCAATTTAAATTGTGTTTACTGTCACCTCCTATGTGCCAGGAGATGAACAGGACTCTGTTGCTGCCCTGAGGCTCCCAGGCTGGTGGGGAGGACAGACACATAAACAGCAATTACCACACAGTGAAATATGTGTCGCTAGGGAAGGTGGCACAAGGTGGGACCCAGAGCGACTGGTGCACCTGTTAGATGTAGGTACAGGAGCATTTGGGGGCCTTGTACATCTATTCTTACCTCAGATTTGTTCCCAGGGCAGCTAAGGGACTTAAAAAAATCAAAATACTGAAACTCCTCAGTGTGCAAGACATTGTATTAGGCTTTTCCATGACTCTGCGGGGAATGGCATATTTCTCCTTTTTAATCTTATTATATTTTATTGGAATTCTGAAATATCTAAAATACACAGAAATGGAAAGAAAATTGATGAAACAAACACATGTGTTCATTAGACAGATTTAAAAAAATAGATTGTTTTTCCACATTGGATTTTTATTGTCTTTAAAAAAAAGAAAATACTGTGCTGTTCAAGTCACCTCTGTAACCCTTCTGGATCCCATTTCCCCCAAAACAAGCACTGTTTTGAAGTTATTTTGTGTCCTTCCTGTGTGTGTGTTGCTTTTATTGCCTAGTTCTGTGTTCCACGTATCTGTACATATATGTAATCTATATATTTAAAGTGGAGGTGTACATGTATATATTCTATCATGTATGTATTCTTTTGCAACTTGCTTTTTTCCATCTTTCAACATTAAGTTCTTGACATTTATCCTTAAGGATCAAATGGAATCTAGTTCATTTTATGAAGACTATTGTCGAGAAAATTCCATTGTTTCAAAATACATGATTTATCTATTCTTCTTCCTTTGGATGGGCATTTGGGTTGCTACAGAAAATATTCTTCCCCAGATCTCCTTACACATATGTGTAAGACTTTCTCTAGAAGGTGTTTCTAAAGGTGGGTCATCTAGGTCTTCAGAAATGTGCATTTTGGTCTTACTATATTATTTCCAAATTTCTTTCCAAAGTTTTTGTGCATATTTTTACCTGTTACAGCCATATGACAGATCCCATTTTCTAATATTGGCATTACACATTGCAAGTTTTGACAACTTTATGGACAGAAAACAGCATCTGATTGAGGATTTATTTACATTTCTCTAATTAAAAGAGAAGACAATTATGTTTTCATATGCTTATATGTAGAACTTCTTCATGTATTCTGGATACTAACCCTTTTTTGTCTATATACATTGAAAATATTTTCTCCTAGTCTTTGCTTATCTTTTAGATGTTGTTTCCAGGAACTTTTCCCTTATATATATTTGTAAATATTTCCTTTGGTATAGTTGTGCACCGGAAATTTTGTTTAAGGAATCCTCCTTGTGTTGGGGCCATAAATATATCCTTCAGTGTCTTCTTCCAAAGAGTTATGATTTGATTTCTACATTTAAATCCATAATTCAGATGGATTGAAAAAAACAACTTTTTTTCTCACTGAGAATTTCATGAAATTAAAAGGCACACCTTAAACATAAACATAGCTGCAACTATATCAAGAAATAAGACCTCAGGTTTAGAGAGAAACCCTATATTTGCCCCCTATCAATTATAACTTCTTTACTTGCCCAAATGAATCATCATCATATCATGGCAATCGTATTGCTGATTTTCATTAGAGAGTTACTAAGTATTTAAAAATCCTTAAGGTAAGTAAATAAATACAGTATTTAGTATTTAAGCATTATTAAACTCCAGTTTTGCTTGTATTTTTCAATCTATATATAAATAGTATACTATAGTATGCAATGTGCATTAGTCTGATTTTTGTTGCTATAACATAGTACATGAGGCTGGGTATTTTAGTTCATAATTTTAGAAGCTGAAAGCCAATGTGTTTGGCCTCAGATGAGGCCACCCTATCACATCTTGGCAGAGCACGGTGGCAGAAGCACATGTGAAAGAGACATCACTTGGTGGGACCAGCTACTAGAGAGTAGGGAGGGTCAAGTTTTGTTCTTTTTTGTTCAAGTTCCACAAAAACCACATTAACTTCCCAAGGGCAATGCCCCTCGTGACCCAGTTGCCCTGCTCTAGACTCTACTTCTTAAAGGTCTCACCACCTTCTCCATACTACCATGCTGGGAACCAACTTCCAACCAGTGAAACTTTGGGGGCCATGTTCAAACATAGCACAGTTTTTCATCTGTTTCCTTTTCTCCAGTATTCAGTGTATATGAGAGTATCCAGGTGAAGTGCATAGCTTGTCTAGGTCCATCATGGCATGTTATGCCATTGGATGTATATTCCACAGTGCATTTATCCTTTCTATTGCTATTGGACATTTTGGATTATCCCAGTTGGATTATCCCATTTTGGATTATTCCAGTTGGAGGACATAAAGTAAGATTGAGTTCTCTTTCATTTCTTTCCATGTGGATGTTGAGGTCTCTCCATTCATTGAAAAGACTGCTTTCTCCAGTATTCTTTTGTAGGTAGCATCTTTGCCATAAGTTGAGAGTCTGTATACCTGCAGGAATTTTTCTGTTTTTTTTTCCCCTGTTTGATTATATTAGTCAATTTGTCTGTTTTTATATGAATATCACACCACCTTAATTAATCAAGCTTTTAATCAATAGACTGATTGAGTCCTGGCAAGGCAAATTCTCCCCTTTCTTTTTCATCATGTGTACCTTCCATTTTCCAGATCATTATATTTCTAGTTTTTAATTAGCTTGTCAAGACATACACACACACACACACACACACACACACACACACACACACGCTTATGTGTACATACACATGCATGCACACACTTTGAGTTTTTTATTGAAAACCAACTAGATTTGGTTTCATGTGTGTTGTGAAGTTAGGATCTAATTGTGTTCTTGAAGGAATAACCAGTCGTCCCAACTTCATTTTCTGGTTATTGATGTGTAGATTAATACAGATGCATTAGTTTTATTTTTACTAGTATAGTTGATCCTCAATATTCACGGATTATGAATATGCTTACTCACTAAAATTTATCTGTAACACAAAAACCTATACTCATGGTACTTTCATGCATATTTTCAGACATGTGCAGAGCATGGGAAAGATGATTCAACAGATGGGCAGATATTCCCAGCTGAACTTAACCGAGGTGATGTTACGCCTGTTTGTTCCAGCTCTTGTATCACATGTGTCCTTCCTGGGGTCTTTTTAATTGCACATTTTTACACTTTTTGTTGGTGATTTTATAACTTAAAATGACCTCTGAGCACAGTGCTGAAGTGCTGTCTAGAGCTCCTAAGCTCAGGAAGGGTGATTCTGGACTTTATGAAGAAAATACACGTTAGGTGTCTTGTTTGGGCATAAGCTACAGTGCTGTTGGTGTGAATCCAATAATATATATTAGTGAACCAATAATATATATTAAGCAAAGGGTCTTCAAAGAGACACACACATAACATGATATTATGTGTTGATTGGCTAATGAAAATGTCACCAGAGACTCGCATTTCCCCCTAAGAACAATGGTTCCGTATTCACTACTCCAGTTCACAATGACTTTCTAAAACATGACTACTTGTGAATACAAAGCCTTGACTGTATTTGATTATTATGACCTTTTATGTCCCTATCCTTCAAACTTTGTGTGTGCAACTTCTGTCAACATCACACACTGGATTATTTTTTCCAATTCAATCTAAGAAAGTCTCTGTTTGAAAGAGAAAGAATCCGTTCATGAAGACAGATATATAAATCAACTTATTTCTCTCATTTTACTTTGTATTTGACATCTGTCTTGTTGTTTTTCTTCATCTTTCTTTGCCTGTTTTGCATTCAATTGCTCAAATTCTATTTACTGATTTACTTGTTTTTACCCTGTAGGTTTACACATTACACATTGTTTTACTCCTTCAGTGGGTACATTAACCTGAAATTTTTAACACAGGTGTTTACTCAACAGACTAAGTTTAACTGTGTTTAACTGTGTTTAACTGTGTTTCTTTCCTTTCTCCTCCACATACAAGGATACCAGAATGTTTTTCCTTTAAAAGGTGTAAATTATAGTACACCTGTGAAGCAATATCTTAGTCCCTAAGATTCAATGGTCTTTCTGAACTAGGTCTTAGTTGACAGCTGAAGACTGAGGGTAAAGCCTATGGATAAAATTAGGGTTTTGTCTCCCTGGCCTGCCTTCCACCTGAACATATGGAGTTGGTATTAATCGCAAAGTTTCTTGCAATATTCCATCAGGGAGATAAAGAAGAGTTTAGCCTCCCTTGTCACTGATCTGAATTCAGTATGGTGCCAAGGGATCACTGATGGTGATGGTTTGTCCCGCAGCTCATGGCTTTGTTGAGTAGAGACTGTAAACCTTGAACATTTTAAACAATTTAAAAAATGTGAAAGTGGGACAAGGCAGTTCTACCTGAGAATCATGTTGGCCCTCACCTTCAAACTGTCACTATTTAGAAATGATTTGTCATTATTACCAATTATAAGACTTTCTCCTCCTCCCCCCCTCGTTTTTTGTCTCTGTGGAATATGGGTTAAATTGGTCCTGGAGACTACTGCCTGGAGCTTTAGGTCAAAGGGCAATTCCTTTGACCTAGGTTAGATCCTTGCAGTGGAATGTGCTTGTTTGTGCTTGGCCTGGGGCTTATTGACTTACATCTTCTGAATCTCTTAAATTCATTCATGGAAGAGCCCTTTAAAGTAGATCCATTTCTGCATCGTGTAGATTAGGAGTCTGAAGCCCAGAAGGGGCTCCAAGTCCAGGAAATAGAAAGACACTGGCCCATATTTAAATCTAGGTGATGAATTCCCAGTCCTAGGTTCTTTACCTCTAGACCAGGGGCTTTACTCTGTAGGGAATCTCAAGATCCTTTGGGGAGCTGGTAAAATTTTACCTTGCTGATCCTGGCCCCCTTCCATGTATTCAGGGGCTCCAAGGGATGCCCAGGAATCTGTATGCTTTTCAAGCACCCGGATGTAAAAATACATGTGTAAGGTAGACAACAACCCAGAAAAATCTGCATGAAAGGCTGAGCCCAGAGAGAATTAACATCACCCCAGACAGAAACCAGCCAGCTAAATAGCTATCCCTGCACCTCACACTAACTCCTCTCTCCCTGCTCTGGTTTCTCAGATTTCATCTTTGCACTAATTCTCTCCGGATCTCATCTCCATGCCTCTGTTTTGATTCTGGATCTCAAACCTTTTTCTGGGTCAGGAGCCACCCTGTGCCAGACTTTTCCTGGAAAAGAATACTGAACTTAAACTTGAAGAAAAAGCAGATCCAGGAGAACCAGAAGAATATTTGGACCCAGGGAAAAAAGGTGAGCAAGAGGATCAGTCACTGTGAGGTTGATGACTGTGTCCTTCATCCTGAGAAGCTGGAGTTGAGACCATTTGCAGAAAGGGCAATAAAATAAAACTGGGAAGAGAGGCTTCGTCCTTTCCTCCCTCCTGGACCGGCAGGGACCAGAAGACAGAACACACTTCCTTTCTCCACAACAGAGACAGAATTTTCTCCCCAGAATGCCTTAGAGAAAAAGAAAGGTAGCCAGGGTGAGAGGCATACATGGACCACTTGGAAACAGATGGGTGTGCAGGGAATAGATATTTTGCTCTAAGATTACCTCCACATGACAGAAGATTGGCAGGTGCTTCAGAGCCACCCTGTCCCCTGGCTCCTCTAGTCACCTTAGCTCTTTCTCATTTTTCATTGGACACCTCTTCATGGACAATACCTTGGAGGCCTATTCTGGATTCAGAATAATGCCACCCAGG
Organism: Geosciurus inauris; assembly: GCA_004024805.1. Taxonomy (NCBI): domain Eukaryota; kingdom Metazoa; phylum Chordata; class Mammalia; order Rodentia; family Sciuridae; genus Geosciurus; species Geosciurus inauris. Next base: position 13,289 of record PVHX01015282.1, read on the forward strand.
AGGCTGTTGGATCCCTGTAAGTCCAATATTCTTGTTGTTCTTGAGGATTTGAGACCCTGGCTGTGCCCAGGGTGTTGCTCCTCAACAATGGAACTGGGGCTGAAGCCACAGAATCCTGGCTCGCTGCCCTACCCACCACCTGGTTCACATTCTGTAGGATCCAAGATTTAATGGAACTCAAGTCTGTGAGCACCCTGGAAAGGGGGAGTGGAAAAATGTAATGGACATGGGCTGGGGTTCTGGGAGGAAGTATTTCAGTCTGGAATTCTGGAGAAGCTGTGGGAAAAGCTTCATGCCAGGCCTCGATTGAAGAACCCTGACATGGAATTTCCAAGGCAGACAGGAATTTCTATGTCTCCTTTGCTTTAGAACACAATGTTTTTTAGAGATTTAAAAACCCATTAGGGAATGGCTTAAGAAGTTAATAACCTGTTACCATTCTGGAGAATCACATTTGATGTTGTTTATAGCTATTTGGCTTATGAAAATAAATACATTAAGATTGGGAGCCAATTCTTATTCATGCCACTTATTGAAGGCTGATCATCCAATAATCAACAGATATCATTAATCTTAAATCCACATGGGGAGACTTCCATTTTAAAAAATTAATTGTAGTTGTCGGATTGTATTTTTTAAAACTAGAACCTTAAAAAAATGCAATCATAGAATAAAATTTGCATCTCTGGTATAGAATTTGATTTGTGTGGGAAAAACAAATTAACTGTGAAATGTAACCAGGAAAAGTAATGTTGATTACAAGGAGCCCATAATTAGGGCAGCTTCGATAGGCACTGGCTTTCTCTATGCTGCTACCAAGTCTGATCACTAGTGAATAGGTATTCAATTTGGTTTTAATTATCATTTTAGTGTTAGTAATAATTTCCACAAATGACTTTGAAGCCACAGGATTGGATACTAGATCTGGTACTCTTTTTTTTCTCCCTTTTAAGCATTTGAACTATTTTTCCCCAAATACTAGGACTGTCCATGCAGGGAGCAAGTGTCACATGAAGATAGTCGTCTCCCAATGCAGTAATTCCTGATTCTTTCTTGAAGCTATGTCATTTGCTTCATTTCATTGATTGCAGCTTATTCACTCACCATTAATGAGGAATGTTTCCTTCAATGTAAGTGTTCTGGGAACTCAGAAATTTGTGAGTCTTTGTCCTTGGATTGCAGTTTAGCAGAGGAGACATACATGATGACTATTTTTAAAAAACGTTGAATTGTTCCAAGATACATAACAATCACATACTTAGGTTGGGGATGATATAAGGTAACAAGAGAATGAAGAAGAGGGAGAATGCTGTTTCAGGGATGAAGGTATGGAAAGGACATTTTGTCTTGGGTTTTGATGGATAAATAGGAGTTCACCAGGGGAGAAAAGGGAGAAATGGCTTGAGTCAGGAAAGAACCTGAGATATTGAGAAGATAGGATAAATCCAAGGAGACTGGAGGAATGGTTAACATGGGGGATGGTGCAGGAGGTGAGAAATGCTCGTGGGCTCATTTGTGCATCTTGATTCCCCTTTGTACTCCCAATCACATCACTCACTTCAACCAGAGCAGCTCAGGGGCTGCCTGAGCTGGCCTCTGCTGGCCACTGAGGCCTCAGCCCATCAGTTGCCTGAGGTCTCAGTAGTTCTCCCTGTGTGGTTTTCCTCTTTGCTCTGAAAGCTGCCAGCTCAGTTCTCTCCTCTGAACCTTTGCACCTGCTCTTCCACTGCCTGGCACAGTTTCCTAAAATAAACACCTTTCTTTTCCCCATTCCACCCACTACCCACTTATTCTCTGTGCCTTTTGTTTTCTCATTTCATAATGCATAGAGTGTCAGTAATTATTTCTTTTGCTTGATATGCATATGGTATTTTGGGGTCTTTCTCTTTAGAATGCAAAGGCCAGGAAAAGAGGAATATTTGTCAGTGTCTCAAAGCCATGTACCCAGGTCCCAGCACTCTGATGGGTACCTCCTAGGTTTCCAAAAGTCACTTCTTGAGAAAAATAGGCAAAGAGACCACATTCCAAAGGGCCTTGTGTGCCAGCTGTAAGCTTTTGACCTGAGCCTGTGAATGACAGGAAGCCAAGAGAGATTTAACCAGGCCGATGATGAGCATGGTGTGGGCCTGCCTGACACAGAAAATTAAGTTTAAAATATTTTCAGTAATTTCACTCGCTCTATGACTTCACTGGCATCCCTCCGTGGCGATGTGGTGGTGGGAGCAAAAACCGATTTTCATTTCTCCAGTAAAACATAAAACCCATCCCTGCAGGGCCTTACGAGCTCAGAATGAAAATGGAGCCCACTGGTTCCGTCCAGACAGGCGGGAGAGCTGGTTAGCTGCAGGGGTGGCGGGTCACTGACAGCAGAGGGGCCTCTGGTTTGCAATTTTAAGGGGACATAAAATGCTGGCTGGCTTTCATAGAACACCGGGCTAAGCTGCAGAAAACTGTAAAATCTCCCTGTTGCAATATAAATATGGGATGAAAGTTGATTAACCAATTTTATGTTGTTATCTGAGCCTTCAATCCATTTGCACTTGAATTAAAAAGACAGAAATGGAGTTTTGGCTGGACAGACATTTTTCAACAGGCAACATGGCAAAAAAAAAAAAAAAAAAAAGGTTTACATTCTTTTTTCACCTGAAATTTTTATCTGATAGAAGGTTATATGGGGTGTGGTTCTATTTAATTTTTGTGGAATAAGGACCAAGCTTTAACATAAGCCTGGAATATACATATGAGGATGGAAAAGGGCACCTCCTGCATTGCTGCCAGGGTCAGAGTCCCCCTCCTGGCATGGCTGCTTTATTCTTAACTAGATTATTGCAGCAGCCCCACCCCACCGCCACTGGATTCCACACAGCCAGTAAGGGCACTCTTAGTCCATCTCTGCCCATCACCTCTGACCTGTCACTCACCAGTCACAGGAATGTTCTCTCAGGCACATCTAACAATATCATTACCCTGCTCAAGAGGTCTGTACTAAGCCTTCATTAAGCACTCAGTGTAATTCTTAGGTGTTGACCATCAAAGCCTTTGGCAATCTGTCTACACATGCCTACATTTTAAAACTTGCCTGCTTTCCTCTCTGTCATACTCCCACACTGACATGCCCAGTTCTGCTCTATTTCCAAGGCTTACCTGCTCTATTTACCCAGAAACCATCAGATGCTTTTACATCACCTTGCTTTGTTCCTGGGGGACACACCAGCCTTGCATGCCCCTGGTCCCACTACCATCACTTCTGACTCAAATCTGTACATCCTTCCAAGCCTGTTCAGGAGGCATGGAAAACACATTGCCTAGGAAGCAATAGAGAGTACAATATTTCTCAGCTTGCCTTGTGCTGGGCGTGTTGGTCAGCTTTTCATTTCTGAGATCAAAATACCTGACAAGAACATCTTCCAGGAGGAAAAGTTTATTTGGGCTCATGGTTTCAGAGGTCTCAGTGTATGGTCAGCTGACTTTATTGTTCTGGGCCCAAGATGAGGCAGAACATCATGGTTGAAATGTGTGTCAGAGGAAAACGCTTAGCTCATGGCAGCCAGAAAAGGGTGGTGACAGAGAGAGAGAAGGGGACCAGGGGAAAATATAGTTCAAGGACATGACCCCAATGACCTACTTCCTCTAGCCATGCCCTACTTGCCTACAGTTACCATCCAACTAATTAATCCACCAAATAATCCATTCAAACTATTAATCCATCAAATGAATTAATCCACTGATGAAGATACAGTTGTCAAAATCCAGTCTTTTTACTTTTGAACATGGCTGCATTGCCTAACACATGAGCTCCTGGGGGACATTTCAAATCCAAACCATGATACTGGGTGAATGATGAGAGAGGTATGCTTGTCCTAGATATACGGTCACAGTTCTAGATGACACCTATGCCCCTGCCGACTAGGTTTCTGTTCTTGGTTTTGTCTCCTGTGTAAGACCCTGGTCCTATTCCTCAACCTCAAAGCTTGATTTGGATCTCTGGTTCTAACCTCTGGTTTTGATATCCAAGGCCCTGGATTCCCCAGAAGTATTCTCCCTGTCTACCATAGAGACTGTCTTCTCATCCGTGATAGGCATAGACTCTGGGTTTGCCTCAGCCTTGTGAGCGGACTTACATCATGTCAGCAACCTGTTCCTGGGATCAACAACAACAACAACAAAAACAATTAGTTTGACCTTCAAGACACTTCATTCTCCAAGTGCCCTTGACCCCCATGGCTTGCAGGATACTTGGTACTCTAGCCCTTCACCATCAACTAACATTCTTGAACACACCATGGACTTGACACCTGTTTGTCTGATAGTGGCATCCTGTTGATCTTTAGGGGATCTCCATGAGGTTCTAAGAATCCTTCAAATCCAGATTCTAGAATCAGAACTGGGTTCACAGCTATCTCTCCTAGCACACCTGGGAGTTTAGGCACCTTATTTAACTCCACGGATCCTTGGATTACTCCTTTGTAAAGGAAAATAATAATCCCTATTCCATGAGAGTGTCGTGTGACTCTGAGTGACATGATACCCAGGAAATTTCCACCTAGGTGGCATGATAGTGTGAGTGTTCCTTCCCTGTCCCTCACAGGCTTTGTTGAAAGTCAGGGAATTTGCCTCTAGGGCTTGGGGTCCTAGGGCTGATTCCCCCCAGAGTCAATGGGGAGCCCCTCCTCCATGTGAGTTGATGATTGAGAGATGAATTCTGATGGTCTTGGGGCTCTTATTCTATTCAGTCAGGAGCTCATAGTCCCAACTTTAGAATTTCTAACAACGCTGCTCGGGGAATTATCACTTAGCAAATCCTTGAGCTGAGACAATTTCATGGTTCTGAGGAAGGAGACTGTAGCTCTCTGGAGACCACATGAATAGTTTCTTCACATCTTCCCCAAGAGAATGGCTCTGAGCCAGGAAGACTCACCGACTGCAGCGGTGACCTTCACTGGCCATCAAGTGACCAGTTCCTATTTCCCTTGCTGCTGCTGATTTTCAAAGTGATCCTCAGAGATCCTCTTTTTCATTTCATTCTGCAATTTTCTTAATTGAAAAGCAGGGGCGCTGCACTGAGAGATCTCCAAGGCCTTCTGAAATGCTTATACTGTGCGATTCTTATTAGTAGGTGGCCTGGGGAGCATTCTTGCACACCTGATGCTGATGTAAGAAGCATACAGTGCCCAAGACCACAACTAAAACACAAAGCAGGGCCATCAGTAACTGCCATCACTTAGACACATTTGCTTATAGAAAATATTAGAGTATTTGGTTTTGTGCCTCTCTGCACTGGGTGCATGAACTCACCACTACCTTAGTTTGGATAGTCCCCAACACAGACTCTGAGATGAGAATTAGGGTACAAGTAGTTCATTGGAGAATGATAACAGAAAGCATGATGAGGACCTGGAGGAAGTGAGACAGAGAAGGAGGAAACCAACACACGGGATGCATTAATGGTTGGTCACTGCTGTGGGCACATGGGCACATTCTCCAGGCACCTATAAAAACTGAAATTTTGACATTGTGTATGTAGGGCAGGTGAGAATGCTGTGTATTTATTCTCACTACCTCCTACCTCTGAATTGGTAGACGGGACACTAAGTATCTGGTTCCACTTTGGCATAACCCTGGAAGAGGCCAATCACCCTGACTTAGCATGAGAACACCCTTCAGCAGAGACACAGAAAAAACAAACTCCCTGCTAGTGACCTCTGGGTGAATTGGAGTCATTTATATGCTGGTGCTAGCTCATATGGGTGTCCAAGGGCCAATTGTCAACTTTTCAGAAAATTTTCACTAGATGATAGTTAAATATAGTCATTACTAAAAATTACATTTTACCAATGTATAATTAAGTAAGTGATATGAAAGGCAAAGGTACAAATATCAAATCTAATTATTTTGCTACACTTTGTTATTCTCTATGCTCTTGAGGTTATTTATATTTATCTTGTTCATGTGGTGAAAACAGAATTTGATGATGTGTGTGGACATCAGCCATTTGGGGAATATTTACACCATGGAGATTGATAAATGATATCACAGCTTTGTATACCCTGAAAAGAAGAGGTGATTAAACCATTATGGGAAACACTGTTTGGATGCTTTCAATAGGGCATTGACAGTGTCTGCTTCGTATTCCATAGTACAGCCCTAAGGATGCTGCTTCCCCCTCCATAGTCAGGGAACTGGAGACTTGAGAGCTGCCTGTGGATTCAGGAAGTCACCCCTGCTGATGGAGTCCCACAGCCGCCACTGTCCTGATCCACACCAGCAGAGTGGATGCTGTCCTGCAACCTGGCTCTCGCCTGGCTTGACTGGATTCTAATTCCATGCATGTGATCACGAGCAGGGAGAGAGGAAAAAACAAGTCACCTTTGAACATCCAGCTACAAGGGGGTCTGAGAAAGATGGATTTTAGATTTGTGGCTTCGGCATGAGAGAAGTGGTCACAATGTTCAATGAGAAAACCTGGCACGTCTGCCACAGTGGCTATCCTCCTGAGAGGCTGGAGGGCAGTGGAGGCATCGATGCTCTCCTGCCTCCCTAAAGCCCAGCACAAGGCCGTGTGCCGTGGAGGCCCAGAAGGTGCATGTTCAATGAATCGCTGACTCTGGAAAAGGAATTTTTTTTCCCTTCCTTGGTTGCTCCTCGACTTTGTCAGGAAGTAATTTCTCAGTGGGGATTTGGGCTCAGGAAGAAATATGTGGCCGAAATGCTTTCCCCCTTTTCGCCCTTCTCCTCCCTTCCTTCCTTTTCCGCTATCTTTCTCCTTCTCCACCATCTTAAACCTTCCCTTAACTTCTATCAGCAGGGAACCCACTTCTCCAGAAAACACACAGGAATCCTTCAAACCCACGCCTCCCCAGCCTGCCACATCGCAGGCTTTGCTTATGTTAATGAATCCCCTCCTTTAAGGTGGTTCCTCAAGCTGCAGGACTTTCAGATCTAGAGGAGCACCTCCTGCAAACTCAGATGAAGTGTTAATGGGAAATGTGCTCCAGGAAATGGCCTTCCTCTCTAGGGAGGGCCACACCCCTGTCCATGGGAACCACAGCATTCTCCTGGCTGTGAGGGCATATGCATTTCCCATCCAGTGCTCTCTGGGGCACTGCAGGCTGGAGAAGTTCACATGCCCTTTTCAAAATATGAAATACAGGCCTCATTTGTAACATCATTGGGTCCCATTTTCCCTAACACCTCAGTAGGACTTTTAACAACATGTCCTGTGGCATTGTGCCGTTGGCTCTAGGTTGTCATGGTGGGGGCCTGGCTGTGAGTCCTCAAAGAAATCCCTCTACCTCTTTAGCACAGTTGTTCATGTTTAAAATGACAGAAGTGCTTTCATTTCTATCCAGAAATCCTCTGGCTAGTGCTAAAAGGATCTCCAATAGGGCATTGACAGTGCCTGCTTCATGCTCCAGAGTACGGCCCTAAGGACGCTGTTGCCCAGCCACAGTCAGGGAACTGAAGACATGGGAGCTGCCTGTGGATTCAGGAAGTCACCCCTGCTGATGGACCCCCACAGCCACCACTGTCCTGATCCACACCAGCACAGTGGATGCTGCCCTCCAACATCTAAGTAGCAACATGCCAGCCTGGCTAGGTGTGGGACAGGCATGCGGCCTCTGCATGAGCTGTCCTGTGTTGGGACAGAGCCTAGGGATGTCCAGGTCAACCAGGCACTGTACTGGGAAGGGACATATGTGCCCTCCTCCTATGCCACGTCCACTCATAACCTCCCCTCCTGAACACTAGTACAGAGGGCACTCACTGGTCAGTTTCTGTGCTTGAGAAGAGAGGCTGGGACCTGGCTCTACCCTATCTACCCTCTGGATGATGAAGATGGGATCTGTTTCCCAGAGTACCTGCCAAGACTTTCTCTTCTTTCTATACTGGGGAAGTATCAAAGGGAATGGGTAAGGATTCCCTATAAACATGGCCACACCTTTCTCTCTCTTAAGAGTCTGCAGACATTCCTGAGTCCTTGTATTGGTATTGGGATTAGGTTAGGTGTCAGACCGAACACTGTCTTTTTTTTTTTTTTTAACTATTGGGCAAAGATTCATTCTCTCTCCCTCTCTTTCTCTTTCTTTCTCTCTCTCTCTCTCTCTCTCTCTCTCTCTCTCTCACACACACACACACACACCTCAGAAACCAGAAACAGTCATTGAGAAATAGTTTAAATATTAATAACATTAAAAAGAATTTCCAGTCTGCCAATTTCTTTTCTGTGCAGTGCTCTCTCCAAGCCCAGTAATGGTGGGGGCTTTTGTGCAGCGTGGGATGGACCCCTTCCAGGGAATCTCAGTCTAATGCCACCACAGAGGAGTACACATATTATTTCTAGCAATATAGACTGGCTTCACCTGGAGGCAAGGTCACAGTAAGGAGGACTTCCTGGCCATATTAATTTGCAGAATGCCTCCAAGCCACACCAAGTACAGAGTTAGGATAGAAATACATTATAGCCTTAGAACTAATAGAAAATTCTCCTGACAAAGAATTTAGGAATATTGCTGCTGGGATTCAGTACTAGGTCACTTTGATTGAAAGTAAAGGAAAATAATTTAAATTTATTGAGTGTCTACTATATGCCTGGAATTGTTTTACATGCTCGGGTCACAGAAGTTATCAAAACGAATGGAAATACCTGCCCTCATGGAGCTCACAGTGTAGTGGATTTTAAATAACTGAATCATGAGAGGGTAGATGCTGAAGCTGGCTTTGGGGACATTCAGAATTAGTCATTTGAAGTTAACTATGTACATATATGAATACACCACAGTGAATCTCATCATGGTGTATATCCACAAAACTGGGATCCTAATTAGAAGAAAACTTATTCTATGCTTGTATAAATATATCAAAATGGATTCTACTGTCAGGTATAACTAAAAAGAACAAATAAAAAAATTGGAAAATGTCAACAATAACTATAGATTTGAATTCCAGCAAGGTATCTGTGACTCACCTCTCTGTCTTGGAGTCGTTCCCTTTAAACAAATTCTTCCTGTCAAAGCAACCATTATCTATATTCCTGTTCCTCTTTGAGGATTCCAGAATGATAAAGAAAATCCTAAAAGGGAATCTGTAGCTGGCCAAGCAGAAGTGACAGGCACAGGTTTTGCATGAGAACACTTGGATAAGAAAACTCCCTCTCAGGTTCAGGTAGTCCCAAGCAGGCTGGAAGGTGACCGTCTTGTAGGGACATGACATGCAGACTTCACTGTAAAACGATTCATTGATCTATCATGTGATCCTGAAGAAGAAGGCAAGCTGAAGAAGGGTAAACCAACGTAACAAGCCCAAACTGAAACCAAGAAGGGGTGCCTTGTGCCCTGGTTATGCAGAAACTTGTTACACACACACACACACACACACACACACACACTCCAGAGGCCAGAATTAATATGGCTTTCTTCTTCTGAGCTTGGCTGCCCATTCTTGGAGTTCCTATCCACATATGGGAAAAATCTCCACCTATAACATCTACAGAGGTGTCCATGGGCCTTGGCAAGATGGAATGCAAAGGGGCTGTTTTCTAGCGTCCTTATTGACTTTACAGAATGGATTGAGGCTTTAAGAAGTGCCACCATGAACCTCCTCCTCCTCCTCGTTACCCTCATTAACTGGCCTGAATATTCACGATCTTGTTTCATTTCTTACTACTTGAAACACTTGCCCTTCCTTTCAGGTAATCAGAACATCTTCTGCTCATCTCTAATCCTGGATCTTGGCTTCAGGCCAATTCCCTGCACCTCATGACCTGGAATGTTCCACATGCACCATTTGTCTTATTAAAATATTACCCACGTTCCAGGTCAACTCAAGCCCTCTCTTCCAGAAATCCCCTTCCTCTCTCTTCATGCCCTCCAGACATGAGTACCTGACACCTTAGTAGGGCTTAGGTTTCCCCCTTCCATTCTACCTTCCTACAACTCTGCGAGGCTGCAGTCATTCCTTCCATTTATAGAATAGGGTAAGGGAAACTCAGAGAGGTCAGACATGGCCCCAGGGCGAAGCTGGAGCTCCTGCAGCTGTTTTCTTGCAGCCTTGCTGTGCTTACTTTCCCAGGAGTTCTTTTCACCTTTAGAGCTGTGGTTTCTAAACTCTGGGGTACATGAGCTTTACCAGGGGACTGCATGTTCTGTATGCAGAGCAGCAGAAGCCAACATCCTGGGGTGGGGACCAAGCATCTGTGTAGATTTGCCTTGGTCCTGGGTAATTATGGCTGGTCATGTAGTTATAGCAGTTTAGAAACCATCTAGGAGATATAGATGTTTGCATAACTAAAGATGGGGGTCACTGGGGATTCCTAGAAGTCTGATCTTCCCAGATTACTGAAAGAGAATCTCCATGGATGGTGGGCCTTGAGAATCCCCAGGTAAGTAAGTTCCCCCAAGTTTTTTTTTTTTTTAGTCATATGGCAAGTTTAGGAAAGCTGAGGGAGAGTCAGGCCCACCCAATTAGCACTTAATTGTATCATGTTTTATCTTCTTTCTCAATTAGTTCTGCATCAGTTAAGCTCCTTAGAGGCTCATACAACAATATTTAATTCGGAATTGCCCTGGGAGTAGGGTAGTGCTGGGCCTGTGACTGGTGTCATGGAAAACTGACCGCAACTGCCTTCTGAGGAAAGGTATTTCTGGAATGGAAATTCTGGAAGCTTCTTGTAAACTAATACCAGGCCCTCTATATGTCACCAGTGTGGTGCTTACTCTTGTCCTTTATCTCTGCAAGGCTGGGTTGTTCCTGTTGCTTAAGAACCAACTCAAGACACATTCCATGAACTTCTTCATTGCTTCTGGTGAGGTAGGGACCATGGGCGTTTTGGTCCTTCTTATATAGGATCTTCTTCACTTTGTCACACATGAAATTTTGATTTTTCTTATAATGGCATTAGCACTGTCCATGGAGGGAGGGTTTCTGCAAAGGTCCTGGCCTGACCCTGTGCTAGACACATAGTAGACCCATTTCCTATCTGCTCTTTTCTCCCACCTTCTTGGGATGGGGATAATTTATCCATCTTGCACATCCCAGGGTGGAAACAGATGGTCAGTGCACAGCACAAATTCAGTCAGTGTTTTGGATTTCTACAGGAGTCTCAGAGATACAATTAGGAATTAAAATATTGTTGCAATGGATGTGAACACGTGTGTTGTGCTTGTGTATTGTATCCTGTTCAAAAGGAATGTTCTATTCTGTTTTGATTACCCAGCACAATCCAGTGCCTTCTACTTGTTTGTCTTCTCTAAATATTTTTTTTCTGAATGAATAAAATCATTAACTTCTCAGAGTGAGAATAAGAAAGGTCAAAATGTGTGCTTCTCTGTGAAAAAGAAACCAGAATCTTTATCTTAAAGCAACCCCAATCTTGACCAGATTCCTTCATTACTCAAAGTCTCTGCCCATCAGCCTCTTTGTGGTTAAAAAAATGGAAAAAAGAGTAACTATCTTACACAACTCTAAAAGTCTCTGAAAAATATGTTACAGTGCACACATAGAGCAAGCTTGCAATAAATTGTAGCTGCACCATATAATACCGACAATTTGAGATGTAGACAGAAGGCAGAGCATGTATTTCATTCCTATCAAACAAAAATCAAGACAAAACAAAGGAAATGATAAAAACCCAGTATGGGAGACACTGTGATAGAGCAGGTACACATCCTTTGGAGGACTGTTTAGCAATGCATACCACGGTCATAAAGCATCATCACATACTTTTACCACCAAATATCAATTCTAAGAATTGCTATAAGAGAATGATTTTTAGAGAGGAACAATTTAAATATCACTATCAGTGTAATTTACAAAAGGGAAATTGAAAAGTAACTTACAGGCACTGAAATGGGAGCCAGGGCTATGTAAATTACAGAGTGTCCGCACAGTGGAACATCTTACAGCAATTAAAAAGGCTAAAGACAAAGCCTAAGTAGAGCAGTCAGTGAGTTAAAATAATATAGGTAATGCTCAAACACAATTTTGTGCATATTTCGATTAAAATGATACAGTATGATATATTTACTTATAGGCATAAAGAGGAGAAAGGAATGAAAAAAACATGAATATGTTTGCTTTGTTATATTGGTGATACTAAAATTATTTTATAGACATACATATCTCTCTATATTTTAAATCCTTCTAATAGTTCTGCAAGGCAGCTTTTATTACCTGTTTCTCAGGTAAGGAAACAGTTGCAAATATTTTACTAAATCATACATCTGAGGAAAGATATGGTATGCCTTGGGATGAACCTTGCCCCTCTGGCTCTCAACTCTTTGCTTTTTCAAATTCTTCACAAATTATTTTCTACATGTGTGTATTTAATGTTGGTTTCTCTTGAGAACTCATTTCCAATTACACCTTATTTTGTGTTATAATGATGAAGATGAAGAAATACATTATAGGATTTACTATAATGTACCATGTACAATTTTATTATCAAAGAGTGGTAGGTTGTTGCATTATTGCTCCAATAAACCATCTTTCAGAGTTCACAGGTTTGTGTCATCCCTCTCACATACATACCTGACTATGTGACATTCTTCGGACAAGTAGCAGTCAGCAAACATGACATGGCAGAATCTGATAAGCACTTGTGAGTTAGGGTCTGTGCTCTTGGAATCTAGCTGCCCTGTTATGAGGGAATTTGTTATAATTCCAAATTAGCCAATGTGAAAAGGTTACATAGAAGAAAACTGAAGTGCCCCAGTAAAGAAAGTTCCAGCTTACAGTCAACGTCATTACCAGAAACATGGGGAAATCACCTTGAATGACCCAACCCCTGTGAAGCCTTGAGATGACTCTAGCTATGTAAGTGACCCTTATCCCTCAAATGCCCAGGTGTTACAGGTTTTGTCCCCAGGGTGGCACTGTTGGGAAGTAGTGGTACTTTAAGAGGTGGGGCCTACTGGGAGGACTTTAGGTTATTTGGGAACCAAGGGGATTGTGGGGCCCTGGTCTTGTTTTCTTTTTGTTTCCTGATCAGTGAGCAATTTGGCTCCACCACACGATCCTGCCATGAGGTGCTGCCTCTCCACAAACTCAAAGCAATGGGGCCAACTGATCACTGACCGGAATCTCCAAAACTGAGAGGCAAAAATAAATCTTTTCTAAGTTAATTATCTCAGACCTTTTGTTATATAACAGAAAGGCAGCTGACACACACCATGAGATTCTAGTGAATTTGAGTCACTAGAATCATGAGCTATAACAAATTTTTGTTGTTTCAAACCACCAACTTTGGAATGGTTTGTTATCTTGCAATAGATGACTGATATGTTGGAAATAAAAAATTTTAAAGTGCCAGGACAAACCTAGCACATAGTAGGTGCTTAATTAAAATGTGTATGAGGAAGAAGGGGTCCATTCTGTAGTGTAGCATTCAGATTCCCTTCTGTCCACTGCAACCTTCCACTTGACAAAGATAACACCTCTGTCAAATTGGACTGATCTGCAAACAATCCTCACTCAGAGACAGCTTCCCAGGGGCAGTCTGTACAGTTCCATAGCAAAGGGGCATTGTCCTTCCTGAGATGCCAGATCCTTTATGGGCTGGAGAGTTATAGTCATTGCTTGGTAATTGCCTTGCCCCCTGCTAGTGCTTCCATTCTTGGCTCTCATAATAAATTCTCATGCTCATTTTTTTTATCTACCTAAATGGAGCCTGCCATGGAGCGGCCATTTGTATTAGGATCTTAGGCCACCACGACTTTCCCCGCTACAGCATCCCTACTGCCATGGCCTCAGTTCAACCCCTCATCCTCTCTCTCTCGGATAATTACAAAGGCCCTGAACAAGTCTCCTGGCATCTCGGCTTACACTCCTCTGCTGCATTCTCTGCTGCAGGCGGTAGGCCATTTCTAAAGGATAAAGTGAATCATTTCACTCTGCTTTTTAAGACTCTCCACCAGGCTCCGCACAGCCTCAAAGTAGAATAGTCATTCAACTGGGTTAATGAGTGTTCCATAGGATGTGAGCTAGGAACGAGATTCACAGTTAAACACATTTGGGAACCCAGGGTCAAAAAAAGCTAACCAGGTATTTTTACCTGTTTGTTACAGGACTTCTCTTAGCCTTTGATATGCTGATGTAAATCCTAAATGGCCAAAAGGTGGTATAAAAATCAGTTTTTACCAAACTTACTTTTTTTGGTAGGCTGTCTTTGGTTCCATTGAGTTGGCATTTAGAATAGTTGAAGTATTCCAATTTCTTCAGTTTGTTACATATGCCCTTTCATGATCTGACCCCTGCGCATCTCTCCAGCTCAAATCCCCCACATTCCCCCCAAGTTCTTGCTTCCTGATGGCTCGCTGCCTGTGCATCTGCATTCCTTGTTTCCAATGTTACCCCCTCTGGAATTTCATCTTCCAAACATCCAGGCAGTCTTTCCTTCTCTGAGGAATCTCGTATCTCCACCCCACCAACCCCACCTTGGACTGAACTCTACATTCACTCCATAATAATGTATCATATTAACTTTCACACAGTCTTGTGAGCGCCTGCTAGTTTTTCCTTCAAGACTGTATGTTCCTTTGGGTAGAGCTGGAACTTTGTACTTAGTAGGCACTTAGTAAATGTTTATTGAACATGTCAGTACAAGTTGAAAATTCCTTTTATGAAATGCTTGGGATCAGAAGGGTTTTAGATTTTGTTTTTGTTTTTCTGATTTTGCAATACTTGCATAGACAGAATGAGATATCTTGGGGATAAGACCCAAGTCTAAACCTAAAATTCATTCATGTTTTATATGTACCTTATACACACAGCCTGAAGTTAATTTTATGCATTCTTTTAATAATTTCACGCATAAAAATGTTTCATGGTGTAGAATTCTCCACTTGTGCCATTGTGATGGTGCTCACAAAGTTTCCATTTTGGGAGCACTTTGGATTTTAGATTTTTGGATTAGGAATGTTCAACCTATACTGAGAAATAGAATGAATTTTGTGAAAGTAACTCTTGACTGAGAATTGCCCCATGCAGTTACAATGATAATAGGGAACTTTCAGGTGTCCCTCCATCCATAGCCCAAACGTCTCTCTCATGCTGACTGCAGCCCGCAGCCGTACTCTGCAGGACGAACCCCTGAGACTATATAAGTTTACAGGAACAAAACTGGGCTGACCTGATTTATTCCCTAAGAATTTATTCCCTGTCTGGAATTCACAGTTGTTGGAAGATTATTTAAAAGGAAGTACACAAACTCCAGAGCTCTGGTGGTCTTTCTGTCTGTGAGCAGATGGAGCGACATAAGCTGTTCTGCAGAGAGAGAGAGAGAAACAAGCAAAGGCTTGGACATTATTTAGAAAGAAGCAAAGATGGCACGATCTGTGTTCTTAGCTTCTTTTATATTTCTCATTTCAGTATAGCTGAGATGTATCATTGAGTTATGAGTCTATCATTCCATAAATTTCATTTTCTTCTCTTAAGCTTATTTGAAAGGGGTTTGTGTTGTGTGTGACCAACAGAGTCTTTACTAAGCAACATCCAGTTCTTTTTCCTTGAAAAACTTGAAATGCGGATGGCCCTCTCAATATGTTGCTCTCTGTCACAGTCACGTTGTGAATATTAATGGCAATACTTAAGCAGGTCGATTGTGCATTGAGAATATGAAATATGTGTGTCACTTAAAAACAAATGATTGTCAACATAGTGCTTGGGCTGAATTAGTCTCTCCCAGGCTGTCACACTTGATGCAAGGGGAAGCTAAGGCAATACATTTATGTCAGATTTTATGGATCCCAAGGTCAGGACCGAAATGTGCAGATTCAGGAAGGTGCTTTCTTGCTAATGATTTGTTATCATTAACTTGACTCATGAGTGGATTATATAGAGAAAAATGTTAATAAAAGGTCCTTTGAGCTACATCGTTGCTTTGCTGAGTTGTCATTTCATTAAGCAAATTCAAGGCAATGTAATTGCTACAAGATTCTACATATTTGCAAATGAACCTGTGAATTTATTTGGGAAATGAATGGGCTTTAACTTGGCTTGTTGGACTAATTCTGTCTTCTTGTTTCCAGGAGATGTTCTGATATGGGTTTCTAGGAGCTAGCAGGCATGCTGAGCAGTTTACCGTTGACAAGATTGCAGGCAGATGGGCCAGGATTTAAATTCCGGCTCTGTCACTAAGTGATGGTGTGACCATAACCCCATCATTTACCTGAGTGTCAGTTTCTTTATCTGTCAAATGGGCAGGATAAGAATACTGGGTTGTTTGGAGATAACATTTGATGATATGCATTTTAAAGTTGTCACTCAATAATTGATTATTAGTTTATTTTAAGCTGAATTATGTTACTATTAGAGCCAAAAAGAAATTTGGCATTCATACACATACTTACCAATCTAAATGTGACTACAAATGTGGAGTTTAGGCTAAACTGGTGGGGAGCAGATAGATGGGATAGTTGGCCTCCACCCTACAGCATACCTGTCACAGGTGGCATCTGCTAGGGGAAAGCGGGGAGCACCTGCATGGTTCTCAAAGCAAAGCCTTTGCAGACCTCAGCCAGGACCTTTGTCCTTACTGTTCCATCTGCCTGGAACACGCCCATGCCCACACCCAAGTTTCCACCAGAAGCTGCTTTCTCATTGCCTGCGGGTCTTTATTCCTTCTCAGCTCATCTTCTCCTGGCCACTCTATTTTGATTTGCTGACCTCATCAATACTGGCACTTCACATTCTCCCCCTCCAATTTGTGTTACTCCTTAGTCATCAGCTATCACGATCCAACAAGCTCCCTGTCATTTACTTTTTTGAATGAATGCATGAAGAAGGAATGAAAGAACTAGAGCATGAATGTACACTTCTATTACATTGTGATATTATTACCTCTATCTTACAGGGACAGAAATAGGATCCAGGGGATAAAGAGATCAGCGAGAAGGAAGATAAATAGAAGATAGTCAAAATGAGGAGAATGTAGGTTCTACCCGAAATTCCACAAAATTCCCATCATGCATGCTGCCTTCTAACACTGCTGCTCATCATAGATGTTCAGGAATATTATCAGAATCCTATAAAACACTGAAAAAATATAAATGACAGCTTTGCCAGGATCAAGATCCTGGGGTAAGAGGGGCCTGGAGAGCTTGAGAGACCAGGAGGAGGCTGAGGAGATTGGAGTGGAGTCAGTGATGAGGACAGAGGGCAGGGGTGGGGTAGCCATGAAAGGCCTGTGGGCTGTGCTGAGAAATTTGGCATGGACCCCAAGTGTAAGGGGGAGTCACAGGAGAATTCTGAGCACAGCATCCAAGGGATCTGACTTGGACTGGATGGTATCAATGAGCAGAACATGGTCCCAGGCTTCAGCTCTGGATCCTCTGGAATGTGACTAGTGGGACAGAGGTGCTGAATTTCTTATTTGAAAAAAATCTGAATTAATTTTAATTTAAAAACCATTCCTTGATTCAGTTGTTGGAAAACTTTTATAGTGTGTTTGAAACAACTTGGGTATGTGGATCTACTTTTTCAGCTGTCAATTTGCAAGGTCTAAATAAGGATCAGGTATTTCCAATAAAAATTTACCATTGAAGTAGAAATATGCTGTAATTATAAAAGATAATTGTATTTCAAAGGCTTAGGATAAAGATATTAAGGTTAAAATAATCTTAATTACATTTTATGTTCATATGTAAAAATAATATTGTGAATCTATTGGATTCAATAAAATTTAGTAACATTCATTTCTCCTGGTTTTTTTTACCTTTTTAAAATATATATCCACTAGAAAATTTAAAATTAAAGACATGATTCACATTATATTTCTATTGGAGAGCCCTAATATGGAAAAAGTCTTGTTCCAAGTGTGGTGCATGTTAATGGACTAATTCTATCATTCATCTCAAATGTACTGGATGTTTCTCATGGATGGGGCAGTGTTCAAAGAGGGAAGTATAAGAACTCCTGACCTCATGAGATTTCCATTAGGGGGGTGTATCAAGCAGTAAGAAAGAATAAAATAATGCAAACTCATGGCCAGAGAAAAAAGTATCTGAGAAAGAACACAATGGAGAGAGGTACAGAAAAGCTCTCAGAGGACGTAAGGAGTTACTATTGCTAGGAAGATTATTATCCAAACTGACACACTGAAGTGCTTTTTAAACCCTCAGGTGCTATAAAAGTGAGTTATTAATATCCATGTTCTTCTGGGTAAGGCATTTAAGCTAGAACACAATCCCCTTGAGAGCAGAGACTGAGACTTGGTTGAAGGTTCATGCATGGTGTCTGCCCTGTGTTGGGTACAGATGAGGTGTTGGTGAGGATCTGAGGTGTTGTAGGCTGCCAGGGAGATGGAAGCACTAAACAGATCCTAGTTCCCATCGGCTAGGATTGGAAAGAAAAAATTCAATGGTGTAAAAAAGAGATGAGTTATTCTCAGAGCTGAATCAAAGGATGCACATGGGCATTTGGGAGATATCCTAGAGGGATGAAGACCTAGTGCATGAGGAGAAGAAGGAAGAAGATCCAGAACTCAGATGTGAAGGAAGGTGAGTTTGGGGAAGTTGGTAAGAGCTGGGAGATGCTCAAGGCAGGGGGATGGGCAGAAGCAAAAGTTCAGAAGGGGCACTTGATGTCCCAGGACGGTGGGGGAACAAATGCTATTTCACTCTTGTCTTTAATCCTCAACAGTGGGGCTGGTCTCCTGAGTTCTGAGAAGTCGCTAAATCAATGGGCTCAGAGAGAAATGAGATCTGAATATAGATCAGGTATTTCCAATAAAATCTGCAATCAGAATTGAGATATCCTATAATTGCAAAAGCACTCCAGATTTTGTAAACTTAGGATGAAAAGAGAGAAAGAGAGAGAGAGAGAAGAAATATCTGTTATATTTTTGATATTTACTCTATGTTAAAATAATGATATTTTGGATTGTGGGGTTTAATAGGATAGCTGCCATTAATTATTCCTGTTCCGTTATGTTTTGGAAAAAAATGTAAATACTAGAAAATTTAACACTGCAAAGATGATTTATATTGTTTCTCCTGGAGAGCACTGCTCACAACCCTGCTGTAGGCAGGTCTCCTGCAAGGCCAGCCTAGCCATAGCCCTGTCCATCCCTCTCTTCTGTCAAAGTCTCAGATAGGCCTGAAGAGGGAGGCCTCCAGAAACTCCTGTAAGTGGACCTGAGCTGTTGAAGTCATGGTAGCTGCACAGCCTCACAGTGTGGCAAGAACAGCTCAAGCCCCCTCCTGGGTTCCATGTTCAGATGTGCCCACTTTCTCCCACCAAGACCCCCTATTCAGTGTCCCATGTCACCCTGGTGAAGTCAAAACTCTAGTCCCAATTTTGTAAATCATGTATACAGGCAGTGAGATCTCTGGCCTGTAGTCACATGGTGTAGCCAGGTATCTAGGTAACCTAGGATCTAGGTAACCTAGATCCTGGGCAAGCACTGATCCCTTCTATGATGACGATTCCTTGACAACAGTGCTGAAAGGGGTCTTGTCCGCTCATGCAGCACGCCCTCCCTTTCCTCAGAAAGGAATTTGAGGCCTAGAAGAAGCAGAGACTCGTTCAGGGTCACATGGTCAGCTGTTATTATCAGCAGATCCCTTCTCAGTGGGATTCCTTGGAGACAAAGATGGCCTCCATCCTGGGGGTTGCAAGGTGGAGGATCAACCACTCTTCTCCCAGTCAGTTAGTGGAACAATAAAACCCAGGTTTATTGAACACTGACCTTAAACCAAGAAAAAGACTGTGATGGGATCCTGGCCTGGTTGAGAGGGAATTTTTGCTTCCCAAATCCTTCCTTGCCACTGTCCCTTTCCCTCCAGATCTGCAGTGACTTCCTGGAGGCTAAAGCTGCACATCTGGTTTTCCTCCTTTAAGCTAGGCCAGCAGCTGTGATATTTGCAGCTAGACGCCAGAGTAGGCCGGCTGGGAGGACGGGGACAGAGCTGGCTCTGGGTGACCCATAGGCATCAGCCACTGCTGATCTTGCCCAGGATTTGGGGCTGGGAGCTGGTGGGGAGGAGATAATCTCTGCTGTGGTGACAGGACCCCCCACACGCTGTTTATAAGCACATTGCCCTGCCATCTGGGACCTGTCTCCAAGCCTGGCCTCCATCCTCGGGAGCCAAGAGATGTCACACAACACTCTTCACTTTGATGCATTCCAGGCCAGAGTGTTTGGGCAGAAATGTGTAATGGAGCAGAGGCTCAGACTGAGAATACAGAGAGTTGCAGGGAGGGACTTGCCCAGGTTCTCCTACATCCACCAGGGTGCCAAGGGTCCTCATCTAGGAGAGTAATGTCAGGCTGAATCCCAGAACTTGTTGGGAAGAGGCTGGGTACCCCAGCTTTGTGGCCCCAGGTCAGAGAATGAAAGATCTGTGTAGCAACGTGCAGGAAACAAGATGTGCTGCCCCTGCTGTCTCTGATGTCCCCTGTGGTCATAGCTCTCTGTTAACTGACAGTATTTCACATCTCTAAAAATTGCATTCTTTATCTGAAAGAAACACCCTGAAATGTTAGCAACAGTTAATGTCTCTAGGTGCTGAGTCTATGGATGATTTTTCTATCTCTAATTTCCACTTCTTTACATTGAACATTTTTTGCACAGAGCCTATATTACTTTATAACAATAGTATTTGAACAAAAAATTAGTTTTTCCTCCCCTGCTCAGAAGGCAAGATGTAACTTGGAGCAGATTGTCTCCTGGAGCTAAGATGACCATTTCTGAGTCTGCTCCAGACTCACATCCCCAAAGCTTCATCCTCCCTTTTGCTCTATCCCCACATCTTCATCAGGGAATAATAAAAAAAAAAATTGCTATTGTCTTAAACCCAGGGGCTTTCATAATTTATTTCATTTAATCATAAAATTAAAGCAAAACAAATAAGAAGTTAATGAAAAGGAGGAAGGAGACTCGGATCCTGGGTCTCTGGTCCTTACCAACAATTTCCAGATCTTGCCTAATTTCTGTTCTGTGGTCATATTATTTTTTCTCAGATGGTGGTGTCCTATCACTGCCACTCCTCCTAGCCCAGCATGACCCCCCGAGCCTCCGCTGGACATTTCCGTGGTTGTCAACTGTCCTCACTTCTTACAAATTGTGTTAGTCAGGGATCTTAGCCATGCAGCCTTGAGCTGGGAATTCCAATCCCTGAGCTCATCATTTTCTTTCCCCACTTTGTTCAGGGACACTAAGAGCAGGCAGGCAATCTCATTATATTTGTTAGTTGGCCAAAAGGTTTGAAAGTATCATGAAAATAGCCACCTAGCTCCTTGCTTTTTATAAGTGATTGATTAGGAGTATCCAATGGTGATATTTTGTGAAGCTCTATTGCCAGTGTTTTCTTTACTGCTGGAAATAGAATCATTAGTGTCTTTAAATACAATCAGATTAGAGAGACAATTCCAGGAACCTAAGGACCAATTCAGAAAACTCATCCTTAAAATTCCATTCCTCTAGAACCACTTGTGGGTACCAAAATCTGAAGATCTGAATTATTCAGATTTCTCTAGAGAAACAGAAACAATAGAATATGCATGTGTATGTTATTTATATTTTTTTACATAACAGGGAAGATGCTCAATCCTCCAGGGTTCTTAATTGTAAGCAACATACACTAGTCCCTGATGATTTAAATAAGAAAGACTTTTTTAAAAGATATTTGGCAAGTTGTAGTCTTGAAAAATAAAATCAAATGGATATAAGCTAAGTTAAAGTCATTCCATGATGTATTGAATATAAATAGCCAACAAAAATCCGGAAGATATTTAATATTCCTGCGAATCAAAAAGAAAAAGATGAACCACCCAATAGTCTGAATTAAGCTTGCTTCATTAAAAAAGAACCCCCTAAATTGAGGTGAATTAACACAACACAAGCTTATGTCTTACTGTGTGAAGTCCACAGGGAAGCTTGCTTTTCAGGGTACAGAGTCTTTCTCTGCTGCTCAGAGATTGGAAGCAAGAGATGAGTGAGTTGTAGGGGTTACATTGGTAGGTAAGTCTTTCTCTAGCTACGTGGACAAGGGGGTTGGAGCAGTGCAAACCTCCCATGGAGCCAAAAGGAAAGGAGAACTGAGTCTGAGTGAGCACAAGAAACTTCCACCACCGAGAGCCCAGGACATGCCCAGGAGGCTCATGAAAGAGGATTCTAGGATGGTCAGTAGGCACACAAGGAGACGCCCAACAGTTAGCACTTTATGCCTAGCAAACTGGCAAAATACTCATTTATTGGTATTAGTAGAAACATTTGACAAGGATGAGGACTGGTAGGGGAAACATTTTGCAATGTTAGAATGTAAATTGGACAATCCCATTTGAAAACAGTTTTGCACAATGTAGGGGAACTGATATTTCTGCCTTGCAATTCCATTTCTTGGCATATGTACCGAGGAGATGTGCACAAGAATGGATAGCACACATCACTTAGGGCAGCAAAAAATGGAAGATAATGGTCCACATGCAGAGCAGAAGACTGGTATGTGCCAACAGAAATAAATCTTCCCAAATACCACGTACCCACAATGAAAAGCAAGTTGTAGAAGATGCATGTCGTATAATGTAATTAAGATTATATTAATGACTAAGATGTGGAGAATAGTGCTACAAATCATTTATGATTATGTCTTATTCTTTTCACTGTTTTCAGTTGTGTTAATTTAATCATTACCTACTATTCTTTGCATTTTAAATTTCAATGATTATATTTTGTAATCCTAGAATTTTTATTTATTTCAACTAAACGTCTGGATGGTCATTTTTTAGTGGTTTCTGTTTTTTCTCCAAGGTGTTTGCAACTTCTTATTTTCTATCCCTTTCACTACTACATATATGCATATGTCCTACATACATATTATATGCATATTTGTTCTGTATTTGATAATTTCAATACCTAAGGACCTTGGGGTTGAGGATGGTTTTCCATTTCTGCTGTTTCCTCATCATTTTTTTTTCAGAGTTTGCTGCCTCTCTTTCATTGCATCTTATAGTTTTTATTGCTTTCTGTTTTTTGACTGATCTTTATTTTTGGATTAAGATATCTCACTGGAAATATATTTCCTCAAAAAAGTTTTGCCTTTTCTCAGGCTAGAGACCCAGAAGAAGGCCAAGTTAGAAGCACAATTATTTCTCAGTTTGAAATTGTGGGCAGCACCTGAATAAGTATGTTCAAGCCCTATGCTTGCATTAGTTCAGGAGGAAGGAGAACTTCCTGAAGGGTAAGGAGGAGGCAGGTTGTTTCCTTGGCCAGAAGGAGATTTTATTTCCTGGCTTGCATTTTCACCTGAGGTTCAGCTCTTCAAGGTTCTTGACTTTGAATGCAGGTCTCAGTTTTCTATCTGTCCAAGTTCATATCTCCTTGTCTTCATCTCCTCCTCTTTTCTCCCTCTTCTTCCTCTTGTTTTCCTCCTTTCTTCTTTTTGGTGACAAGAACCTTTAAGACAGCCCATATTCAATTTCCTGTCACCACTCTTACAGAACATTTTCCTTTTTTCTTTAATTCTTGTGAAATTTCTGTACTTTTAATATTTTTATGAGGTTGTCTACTTTTTGAAAAGCTGCTTTGTTCTGTTTTGTAATGGAATTGTTTTCCTAATATCTATTTTCCAAATTATCTGGAGTATGTGTTACCCATGTATTATGTGTGTGAGTATGTCTATATGTGCCTATATAAAAATTAAAGTTTGCATACTTATTTTACATGATTAGATACTATAGTTCTGTGCATAATAAATATATTCTAGATAGAAGTTACCTCTGAAAAGCAGAAAAGGAGATGGGTTTAGGGAAGGAACATAGAGGCTTCAAAATTCTCTATTATATTTTTTACTAAAATTTTAAAATAAATATAGAAAGAAAGGCCAAGGATTTTGTAAAGCTAGGTAGCTGTATACCACATTGGATTATATTATCTCAATTTTTGCATGGTATATTGAAAATATTTTATGAGTGGACAAAGGAAAAAAAGAAGGAAGGAAGGGAGGGAGAAAGGAGAAAAAGGGAGATAGAAAAGATGGGAAGAAAGGGGCAGGGACACACTAGACAACAGAGTGACAGCCAAAATCAGGCCACAGAAAGAGTTTGGGAAGACCCCTGCTGACACCAGACCTGGACCCTAGCTCCCCACCTGTGACTATTTCCCCTGGAAGCTAGGTGTTGGCCATAGAGCCACATGGAGTCTTGACACAGAGTCTTTGTGACATCACCTCCCAGCTCTGTGCAGGTGCATCTTAAGGCAGTGCCAAGTTGCACCTCTCACCATGGATACCAGGGGGCCGGGGAAGACAGGCACCTTGCATTGTTGGCATTCTATATTCAGAGTCTGCCCCTGCCTCATCAAGGTAGAGGGATTTTCTAGCCTAGCAAGGGTGCAGAGGTTTACATAACAGAGGGCCCCAAATCAAGACCTAAATGCTGACCAGCCTGTGATGATGGGCTCTCTTCTCCAAGGTCCTGACCCTGGACTGGGCCCTTTACACACCACACTCCTTCATCTGTCCCCTCGTCTACTTTCTTCCTTCTTTCCAAAGGGAAGCTCTGCTGGCTGACTGCATGGCTTCTAAAGAATTGGACTTGGTCCATGCCACACAGCAAGCCAGAGGCAGTGTGCAGATTAGAATTCAGATCCCCTTGACTACAAGCCCTGATTCTGACATTATTTTTTTAAAATATTTTTTTAGTTGTTGATGGGCACAATGTCTTTATTTTATTGCTTTGTATGTGGTGCTGAGGATCGAACTTAGGGCCTCACGCATGCGAGGCAAGCACTCTACCGCTGAGCTACAATCCCAGCCCCTCTGACATTATTTTTAACAGATAAAATTAAAGAGAACTATTTGCCTTATATGCAGGTACTTTTTCCTTATTGTTTCACCATTATCAACAGATATATTTCCTTCTAGTATGTGCTTCATCTTTTCCAAGAGGGAAAGGTCAAAGAAAAGGTGATAGTTTTCTTTGTTGTATTACAGCAAAATCATTTGATAGGGTATTTGGTTTTAATAAAGCCAGTGTCGTAGCAGATGTCCCCAGATACTGGACTGAATAGAGACTTATGTAGTAGGCACTTTTCCAAAGCGAGCTATCAAGGTGGGTTTTCAGACAATGTGACAGTAAGGAAAAATATCTTATTTGATACTTAGGGGCTTTTCTCATCATTTTGGGTAAACATTTGCCTCAACAGTTCACAATAAGATAGGCTAAGGATCTGCTGTTCAGGAATGTGAGAAAGGGTGGGGCTGGGGTACAGATAATCCTCAGCAAAATACGCTTTTGGGTGACCTAGAAATAGATTGTATGTTAAGCATTGAGCCTTCTTTATGCCATCTGGCTCGGTGTGTCTGCAAGGCCCAGAAATTGGTCCCACTTTCTCAAAATTAAAATTCAATAAGAGGCATCTTTCATTTCAATCTCCTGCTTTTATGTAGCAGACACAATACTCTTGTGACAAACGCAGGTGAATTGAATTTTGTTTTTTTCCCATAATGGTTGCATCCAGAAGCAGACTAATGTATTAGTTATCAGAGATGAAAATAAGCATAATGTCTGATCCTGAACTTGAAATTGCATAACTGCAACAGAATGCCTTTCCATTGGATTGCACATTTGTTTTCCTTTTCTTTCCTTCCTCCTTCTTTCTGTTAAATCTCCATTTGTCTGTTATGATCATAGCTTATTAGAGGGCTGCTTTGGAACGTACTAAAATGAGAGAGGCCTCATTTAATGCATCACCACCCTCGCCCTGGAGCTCTTAAACACTCACCCTGAAGCCTTTAGTATTTGTCTTATACAAATGTACACTGTAGGACACATCCTGGTCCAATTCATTGCTTAATGCACATGTTCAGAGCCTATGGATCTAATCAGGAGAATGGGGACTTTTGTCTGGTTTGTGGGGCACAATAATAAAAATAGATGCCATTTGAGCATTTACTATATGCTTGGTGCTTTATGTTTATTATGTCGAATCCTCACATCATCTCAGGGAGATATTATTACTGGAGTCTTAGGCCATAGTCCTGACTCCAGGCATACCAACAAGTCAGGTCCAGTCACTGACCCCAAGAGCCCAACAGAAAAGGCTGATGAAAATCAGGAAAGGAACTTTAATTAATATGGCCACATCAGGAAATCAAAGTGAGATCAAGGATGCTCACATGAGTTTTGGGTTTAAATAGAGGAAGGGATGGGGGACGTGCATAATTAAGCAGTCTCAGTCAAACAGTGGTCTGGTTGATCATTATCTCAGATCTGGATTGATGAGGAGGTAACTCCAGAAAAGTCCTATCACAAGGGGACAATTTCCATTTGTTGCTCAGGATGTTTGCCTATCCTCCTTGGCATCGCGGAAGGGGGCAGGCAGTTCCCATGAGATGACTGCTCCTGTTGGGGGGTGTGGTTTTCATGGGGGGGGGGGAGTGCTTGCAGGACTCCACTGTTCCTAGAAGGGGTAGAGAAATACCTGGAGACGTGTAGGCATTGTTTAAGGGGTCTGAAACAGGATGCTGTAAATGTCCCTGCAACTCTTGACTCAGTCTTCAGGAGGAACAAGATAAATTAAGTAAATTTAGAGCTAACAAACCCTGCATTGCCAGTTTTTAGATGAATACTCCTAAAGTGATTGACATGCTTACATGCAGAGCCGAGTGGGTCACAGAATTAAAGAGAATAAAGGAGATGTACAGAGTGAAGGGAGATGCCAAGCTCTATCCCACCTTTATTTACCCATTGGCTCCTCAGGGCCTAAGTAAAGAGGCACTGCTTTCAGCAAAGGTGGCCTCTCCAAGTCCCTGTTAGGATATTAGCCCAATTTGGCTGTTTAGGAAACAGGGCCTTAAAGAGGATGACAGAGTGGATGAAAGGGCAAGGGGAACAGAAGGAAGACAAAGGGATTTAATGTGAGGGGAAGACCAAAGAAAGGGTTGGTTTAGGAATCACTCAATTTGAGGGTCTCTTTGAAGACCAGATGGAAGAGTCAATCACAGAGTTGGTGGATTTAAGGTGGGAGTCAGTTCAGGGAGAGACGAGCATTGGGCTAGCCTTGGAACAATTTTTCTTAAGTAGCTTGCTCAATATCAGCTTTCACAGGAGATCATTTATTCAAAATCTGTTATGTAAGAGGCTCTGTTAATGAAGCAGGGCGATAAGGTTGGCTTATTGTCCTTCAGCTATTCACAGACGAATAGTGGACTGATAACCTGTTCACCAGCAGTTTTAATATAATTTAGTCATTCGAATGCAGAGTGACACGAGGGAGTACAAGAGGTGGCTGGCCCTACCAGTCACTGGGGGAATTAGTATGGACTTCATGTTGGGGATGTCATGTGAGCTGGGCCTGGGGTGGTAGTACTCGGATGGGAGAAGGTGAGTTTAGAGACTCCCGGAGGCAGAAGGAACAGCAATTGAGATGGCTTGGAGAAACCAGGGCCAGTGTTGGGGTCCAGTGCCAGAGGGTCCAGGGGTCCTGAAAGAGGTGTAGAGTTGGCTCAATGGAGAGACGAGACGAACTCAATTACTGCATCAGAAAGTCTCTCTCTTGAGTGACCATGAGGTTCATTTTTATATCTTTCTACAAGGAAGTCCAGAATATTGTTTTTCCATGTCTAGCTGTGTTTACTCTATTACAAAGAATCTCATTTTTGTACATGTTCTTTTACTTTTCCTATTGGCGTCCTATGCAATTTCCTCATAACTCTATTGACCTTATACAATCTTGAAGTTATACAAAGGTGAGAGACAAAGTGTCTGCATAAGTAAAGGTTATCAAGCTAAATAAAGAAGAAAAGGTACAGAATTCTACTTTTTGTCTCCCACTATGTCTATCAAGTGCTAAGTTTAATTTTTATACATATTCTCTTAGGCAATGTCTGCAAGGTAATTTCCTATAATATCTATTTAGCTGCTTGATTAGATCATTTCTGTTTTTCTTGTTTTTCGAACACCAGGGATGAAATTGTCCCAGTCTCTTAAGAAAGGGCAAGCTTTGTAAGTCAATCCATTCACCATTAGTATTTACCACATGTCTGCCATTTTCATCATAAAGTCTGGTATAGGGTAAAGGAGGATCAGTGCGGGGTGGAAAAGTCATCTTGTTTGCTTCAGCTCCTCTAGAAGGGAACCATAATTGTCCTCCAATGATGTAAGCCACATATGGTGGTCCCTGGATCATAGGAACCACTCCCTTATGGGAATTTCCATTTTTGAGTAATCCTTAAGTTTTTGGTTTAGGTGGGGAAGTTAATAATGGAGCCCTTAGTTCTTGTAAATGAAGCCTTTCCATGTTTGCTTTAGCTATTTCAGTAGAATTAGTTTCATTTTTGTAAGGCCAGTCAGGATGTAATTGTGTACCCTTGATTATATATTTGGAATCCTTTTTTGTTTTATAGCATTTCTCAGAATGGGCCAATTGCTTATTTCCCCAGGTAATTATTCCCAGCATTATTATTGTTCTCAGGAGAAGTAGCCTGAGGCTTGTCTGGGAGCACAGGCCTTGCGAGTTCCCCTCCAGGTTTGGACCTTGTCAAACACCTGGAGTGACATTGCTCGCACCAGGCCAGCTTGCCGGAATAGTGAGTGACACACTTTACCTTATACGACAGGTTCATGTACAGGATCCATGACCACTGAGACTGAAAAGGAAGTATGGGAAAAAAATCAAGGGGACTTCAGGATGTTTTGCAACGATGAACCTTGGAATGTATTCTTAAAGCAAGGCAGAAATAATCAGGTTCCCTGAACAGAGGGAGAAAGTGTGACAGCCAAGTGTGGCGGCTGGTCCAGGGAACACTTGTCTGTATAAGGGAAACAGGGATCATAAGCACACAGGTGCATGGAAACATGCAAAAAGCTCAGAGACCATTGTTCCCACCACTGCTTCCTCTGGAATTCTTGCCCTGTCTCTGAACTAAATGACTTCTCAGATTGTCAAAAGAATCCGATCACATCATTCTTAGGTCCAACATCCTTCAGTGGCATTTTTTTTTCTTTCTTTCTTTAGAACAAAAGGCAAACTTGAATGTGAAACTTAACATAAGATCTTTACACACCCGGCCTCACCTTGTTCAATTCAGAACTCCCACCAGACCACACTCGGCTTCTCCCCAATAGTCCAGACCTTTTCTCTTCCTGCCTCTGCTTACTCTCTTCCAGGTTTTTTGCTTCCAATTCTGTGTGGGTCCAACTCAGAACTCTCCATCCTTCCATGCAATTGAGCAAATTCCATGTGCTCAACATATTCCTTTCTGGCCACAGCAAGTTGGGTCAGGAAGCTCAACTCTCATCTTCACAATTCCAGGGACTCACAGAGTGAAGATAGTATGTGCCCACCTCAGCCTCACAACGATTAGCTTTCCCAAAAAGAGTTACACAGGAGTCCCACCTTTCCCCTGGCCATTACAAGAGCATCTTACACCTCTAGCTTCTCTTAGGATTCCTATCCAACAGGGAAGGGGCTGGGGATGGACTTCAAGGCTCTCTAGTTGAGTCTATAGGAAGAGGGAAAACATATTTTCAAGGATGGCGATGATAGATAACTCTTGCCGAATTCTAGTTGAGTAGTTGAGAAGGGAGCCCCTGGCCTCTATTTGCCAGATTTTCCAAGGGAAGGATTTCATAAGCTTTAATGATTGAAGTCCTCGGCTCCCACGGTTGTGTAGGTAAAAAGCGCCACCAAGAGAGATCAAGTGCATCCAGTGAAATACCAATCAGGCCCCAGCCTTTGTTCCAGATCCTTTAGTAAAAAGGCTTGGTAAATGGAGACGGAACAGCCCAGACACCTGGTCTCCTTAAAAACACAGCCTCATGCCAACCATTCACTTATTTATATTTTCACACCATTTGTATCATGCACCTGCTCTGTGCATTCAGACATTCCCTAGCTGCTGTACCTTTGTTATCTGCTTGAATGCACATTATGCATCCGTAAGTCCTGAATCTACTCTGTATATCCTGGGTTCTGCCTGAAGACTTAATCTCTGACTCCATTTCTGCCCTACAGAGAAAAGGACTGAGTATCCATTGAGCAATGCCAAGAAAAGGGAAAAGATTCATATAGCCAATAGGCACAAATTTAATGTCAAATGCCCACTATGCCTATGAAGATTGAGTTCTCTTTACAAGATCCATTCTATCAGGCAGGCCAGATCCTGGTCTGGATCTTTCACTAACAAAATCTTCTTCTTCTATCTCTCACTCCACCACCTTCTTGTGTCTTTGTAACCACTCTGAAAGGGAGATGCCACCATGCCCTTTTTTAGATCAAGAGAGATGGAAAGCTACAGAAATTTGCCTCAAATTACATAGTTAGTAAATGACAGAGCTGGCATTAAACCCTGGATCTTTCGGGTCAGGTTTCAAGCCCAGCCAAGTCTAAGAAAGAGACTTTTGGAGGCTAGAACTGGGTTTCCTTCTTTATTCTGTTTACCACCCATGATGTGACCTTCTATGAGCTCCTTAACCTCTCTGAACCTCAATTGTCAAATTCCAAAAGCAGATGGATCCCAGGACCCTTCTCATGGGCTTGTTGGGTGGTAGAGGGAGCCAAGGCTCAGGGCAGTGCACAGAACACCGAACCTCAAGGAAATTTCCCTGCTGTTGCTACAGTTTCATTTTTGCAGGACCCTTTATTCCTTCCCCTGGGCCTTGCTCTGATTCTATAGGAGGATCAACTTCTCCCTCTTGTCATAAGAAGATGGCAGTGAAAATGATTTGTTTTCTTGAGTCATCATGACTATGCATGCCAGCAAGACTGGCAACCTGTTATCACCATGCAGGCTGCACAGCCAGCTGCTGGTGAATCCTAGGTCTCCCAGCTGGCTTGGAGCAGGCTGCAATCACAGAGGCGGGAATGGAGCTTCCGGGGCCTGTGCTTCTTGAGAGTCACCCCCGGCTTCCTTCCCAGAGGTGCCCACTGGGACCTTCACCTCACTTCTCTGAGTTGGGGGAAATGTTCCACTGATTGGAAGGCTGCCTCTAATGTACCTCTCTGGGCTTTCTCTGTCTCTGATTGCTAATGCATGCTGTTCCAGGAGCACAATTGTCCTGCTTCATTAATATTTAATACTTGGGGAAATGGTTATCTTCTTTCCCTTGCTAGTATGAACTAGGAAAACCCTTAGTGGATGTGATCAAAGAGGCAGGATCCTGCCAGAGGGTCTGATGACTGGGTAGGTTCAAACTTTCTCATCAGACTCCTTTTCTTTGAGGTTAGTATCTTGACATTGCCCCAGAACCCGTGGACTCTTGGAGGTATGGAGTTTAAAAAGCAGGATTCAACTCAGGGATTAATTGGTATGTGACTTTGGAAGATTACTACAAACCCATGCATCTCAGTTTCTGTCTCTGTACTTGAGGGTGATCATACCACCATCTCAGGTCACCATTCACACATGCATCAATGCTACCTACATAGGGGCTGACTGTAATTATTACCTCAGAAAAATACCTCACTCATTTTTTAATTAGGATAAAGTATGCATACCTAAAAGTGACTATCTTAACCACTTAAAGTGACATTTTAAAATTCACTGAGATTAAGTGCATTCACATTGCTGTGCCATCAGACCCATCCATCTCTAGCAATTTTTTGTCTTCCCAATTGAAACTCTGGACCCACTGAACAGTATCTTCCCACAGTGCCTGGTAACCATGGATCCACTATCTGTCTCTGTGGATTTGACTTTTCTGGATACCTTGCCTTAGTGGTTCAGGCAATACTTGTCCTTTTAGGTCTGGTTTATTTCATGTAGCGTAATGTCTTCCAAGCTCATTCATACTGTAATGTGCATCA
This sequence comes from Geosciurus inauris, assembly GCA_004024805.1. Taxonomy (NCBI): domain Eukaryota; kingdom Metazoa; phylum Chordata; class Mammalia; order Rodentia; family Sciuridae; genus Geosciurus; species Geosciurus inauris. The sequence continues at coordinate 45,030 of PVHX01015282.1, forward strand.
ACACTTCATGCATTTTTAAGGTTGAATAATATGCCATTTTGTTTATTAATTTATCCACTGGTGAACATCTGGGCTGTTTCCACATTTTGCTTATTGGAATAATGCTTCTATGCTATGTACAAAATATCCAATTGAGTGTTTGCTTGTGGTTCTTTGGGGGCATATACTAGAAGTGGAATTGCTGGATCATACGCTGATTCCACATTTAATGTTTTCGGGGAATCACCATACTGCTTTACGTTCCTTCCAGCTGTGCACAAAGGTTCCAATTTCTCCACCTTCTTGCTGACATTTATCATTTATTTTGTTATTTTTTCTTTAATAATAGCCATCTTAATGATTGTGAAGGGGCACCCCATTGTTATTGGCTTTGCATGTCCCTCCTGATGAGTGAGGTTGAGCATCTTTTGAGGCTTATTGACCCTTGTTTATCTTCTTTGGAGAAATGTGTATTTATCTTGCCTCCTTCTGCTTCATAAGAGAGGAGGTGTGCAGCCCTGTGGCAGTCAGACTTCTCAATATTTATGTTTTTCTGGTCCCAATATGGCATTGATCTTCTGTTGGTCTATTTAGTAAACTCTTCTTGAGTTTTGCCTCTGTTGCGTGGCGTGCTGGGACACGGAGATGGGGAAAATGTGGTGGCCACCTCAGGATAGTAGGGAAAGCTGGTAGAGAGATTAGTTTATGAGAAAGATGTGCATGATCCCCAGGGGCACAGAAGAGGGACCATCTGATTAAACTGAACATTTGAGCAATCTCCCAGAGAGGAGATGCTGAGTGAGGAACAGAAAATGAGAAGCCAGAGGAAGCAAGCATTCTAGGCAACAGGAGAGCACATGAGGAAGTAGAGAGGTGAAGACACATCCCCACGGGAATCCGAGCCCATGTCCAGTGACTTCCTATGCAAGTGAATGGCCTTGTTTAGCCTGGGATCCAGAATTCCTATATCCTGGATCAAAGCTATATTGGGCACAGGAGTGATTTCTATTGTAGTAAATATTGATTAGGAGAGCCATGTTCCATGCCTCACCCTGCCTCCTCCATTAGAACTGCTGTTGTTTAAAGACCCCCAAGAACAGAGCTCCCATCTCAGGTAGGCTGGAGGCTCCTCTCAGGGATATCAGGGTGAGAAGCTATGAGCTCAGGTATGTACTATTACTGAAAGTCCTGTGATGGGGCCACCACCCTCACACATAGCCTTGCTTTGCACAGCAGCCATCATGCTGTGGAGTGAGTTCAGCACAGAGATGTGGTTAAAGATGCTTCTCACCTTGGAAACCTGACTCTAGGGGAAGAACACTCAGATTCAGATTGATGCTTCCGTCCTTCAACTCCTGGGATTCTAACACTTTGGGAAATTAAACAGATGACCAGAGCTTCTGAGAGTACTGAAGCATCTGATGTAAGATTAAAGCTTAGCTCCAGAAGCTAAACTTGCCATGTGTCTACTCTGAACATAGAGTTCCTTGATTTTAGCCCTGTAAGACCCATGTTGAACTTCTAACCTATAGAAACATAAGATGATTATGGTTTGTGTTGTTTGTAGGCACTAAATTTGTGGTAAGTTGTTACAGAAGCAACAGCAAAGGAGGGTTTGGTACTGAGCACCTTTAAACTCCCCTCAGTTAGAAAATGTTAAGTGTTTTTGTTCTAATTATTGCTGCAAGAGCATCCAACAATAGTTGTGCTTCTCGTGAAAAATATTATGGTGATTGGTAGAAAGTTTTAGGCACACAGAATTCTTAAGTAAATATTTACTAAGCACCTACTTAGTATCCAGAATTTTGTTAGGCATTTCCACCAGCATCATTTCATTATCTTACTCAAGTTCTAAGAGATACCTAATTTTCTCATGTGTGTTCGTTAGCTTTTTGTTGCCGTGACAAAATACCAGAGATAATCAACCTAAAGGAGGAAGGATTAATTTTGATGCAGTTTCATAGGTTTCAGCCCATGGTCACTTGGCCCCATTGCTTTGGGCCAGTGGCAAGGCAGAACATCATGGCAGGAGCTCATGGTGGAGCAGAGCCACTCCCCTTGTGGTAGCCAGGAAGCAAAGAGAGAAGAAAGAGATGGGGTCCCAATATCCCCTCCAAGAACATGTCTTGAACCATCTAACTTCTTTCTGTTAGTCCCTACTTCTTTTTTTTTTTTTTTTTTTGGTACCGGGGATTGAACTCAGGGGCACTCGACCCCTGAGCCACATCCCCAGCCCTATTTTGTGTTTTATGTAGAGACAAGGTCTCACTGAGTTGCTTAGTGCCTCGCCCTTGCTGAGGCTGGCTTTGAACTCGCGATTCTCCTGTCTCAGCCTCCCTAAGTGCTGGGATTACAAGCGTGAGCCAC
>PVHX01015283.1:8299-47469 GCA_004024805.1 Geosciurus inauris
TGAAACTAGAAATTAATGACAGCTTTAAAAAAAGAAGCCACTATAACACCTGGAGACTCAATAATTTGCTATTGAACAATGCATGGGTAACTGAAGACATCAGGGAAGAGATTAAAAAATTCTTGGAGGTAAATGAGAACTCTGATACAACATACCAAAATCTCTGGGACACTATGAAGGCAGTGCTAAGAGGAAAGTTTATTGCTTTAAGCACATATATTCAAAGAGCTAAAAATCAACAAATCAATGATTTGACACTACAACTCAAAGCCCTAGAAAAAGAAGAACAAAGCAACACCAAAAGAAGTAGAATACAGGAAATGATTAGAATTAGAGCTAAAATCAATGAAATTGAAACTCAAGAAACAATCTAAAAAATTGATAAAACAAAAAGCTGGTTCTTTGAAAAAATAAACAAAATTGACAAACTTTTAGCCACCCTAACAAAAAGAAGGAGAGAGAAAACCCAAATTACCAAAATTTGTGATGAAAAAGGAAACATCACGACAGACCCTGCTGAAATCCAGAGGATAATCAGAAACTATTTTGAAAACTTATATTCCAGTAAAATAGAAAACCCTGAAGACACCGACAAATTCCTAGACACATATGACCTACCCAAACTGAACCAGGAGGACATTCATGACTTAAACAGATCAAAGAAATAGAAGAGGCCATCAAGAGTCTTCCAACCAAGAAAAGCCCTGGAACAGATGGATTCTCAGCTGAGTTCTACAAGACCTACAAAGAAGAACTAACTCCAATACTCCTCAAATTATTCCATGAAATAGAAAGAGAAGGAACCCTTCCAACTCATTCTATGAGGCTAGTATCATCTTGATTCCAAAACCAAACAGAGACACGTCAAAAAAGGAAAATTTCAGACCAATATCCCTGATGAATATAGATGCAAAAATTCTCAATAAAATTTTGGCAAATCGCATACAAAAGCATATTAAAAAATAGTGCACCATGATCAAGTGGGGTTCATTCCATGGATGCAAGGTTGGTTCAACATACGGAAATCAATACACGTAATCCATCACATCAATAGACTTGAAGATAAGAATCACATGATTCTATCAATTGATGCAGAGAAAGCATTCAACAAATTACAGCACCCTTTCATGTTCAAAACACTAGAGAAACTAGGGATAGTAGGAACATACCTCATCATTGTTAAAGCAATATATGCTAAGCCCAAGGCCAACATCATCCTAAATGGAGAAAAATTGGAAGCATTCCCTCTAAAAATGGGAACAAGACAGGGATGCCCTCTCTCACCACTCTTAATCAATATAGTCCTTGAAACTCTAGCCAGAGCAATCAGACAGATGAAGGAAATTAAAGGAATACAAATAGGAAAAGAAGAACTCAAACTACCATTATTTGCAGACGACATGATTCTATACTTAGAGGATCCAAAAAGTTCCACTAGAAAACTTCTAGAACTGATAAATGAATTTGGCAAAGTTGCAGGATATAAAATAAATATCAATAAATCAAATGCATTTGTATACATCAGCAATGAGTCCTCTGAAAGAGAAATTAGAAAAACTACTCCTTTTGCAATAGCCTCCAAAAAAATAAAATACTTGGGAATCAATCTAACAAGAGTGGTGAAAGACCTCTACAACGAAAATTACAAGACACTAAAGAAAGAAATTGAAGAAGATCTTAGAAGATGGAAAGACCTCCCATGCTCTTGGATAGGCAGAATCAATATTATTAAAATACAATAGTCTACACATCAATAGTCTACAAAAGAAAAAATCACATAATCACTACATCAAAATGGCCATACTACCCAAAGCGCTATCCAGATTCAATGCAATCCCAATTAAAATCCCAGAGTCCTTTTTTATAGAAATAGAAAAGGCAATCATGAAATTCACTTGGAAAAATAAAAGACCCAGAATAGCCAAAGCTATTCTGAGCAAGAAGAGTGAAGCAGGAGGCATCACAATACCAGACCTTAAACTTTACTACAAAGCAATAGTAACAAAAATGGCGTGGCACTGGCACCAAAACAGACATGTAGACCAATGATACAGAATAGAAGACACAGAGAGTAATGCACATAATTACAGCTATCTCATACTAGACAAAGGTGCCAAAAACATTCATTGGAGAAAAGATAGCCTTTTCAACAAATGGTGCTGGGATAACTGGAAATCCATATGCAGTAAAATGAAACTTAACCCCTATCTCTCACCATACACAAAACTCGACTCAAACTGGATCAAAGACCTAGGAATTAGACCAGAGACCCTGCATCTAACTGAGGAGAAAGTAGGCCCAAATCTTCATCATGTTGGATTAGGCCCCGAATTCCTTAACAAGACTCCGATAACACAAGAAATAAAAGCAAGAATCAATAAATGGGATAGACTTACACTAAAAAGCTTCTTCTCCACAAAAGAAACTATCAATGAGGTAAACAGAGAGCCTACATTCTGGGAGCAAATTTTTGCCACACGCACATCAGATAGAGCACTGATCTCCAGGATATATAAAGAACTCAAAAAACTTAACACCAAAGAAACAAACAACCCAATCAATAAATGGGCTAAGGAGCTGAATAGAAACCTCTCAGAAGAAGATATACAATCAATAAATATATATATGAAGAAATGTTCAACACCTCTAGCCATTAGAGAAATGCAAATCAAAACTATGCTCAGATTTCATCTCACACCAGTCAGAATGGTAGCTATCCAAAATACCAGCTACAATAAGTGCTAGCGAGGATGTGGTGAAAAAGGTACACTCAAACATTGCTGGTGGGACTGCAAATTGGTGCAACCAATCTGGAAAGCAGTATAGAGATTTCTTTAAAAACTTGGAATGGAACTACCATTTGACCCAGCTATCCCACTCCTTGGCCTATACCCTAAAGATTTAAAAACAGCACACTACAGTAAAGCAGTCACTTCAATGTTTATAGCAGCACAATTCACAATTGCAGAACTATGGAAGCAACCCAGATGCCCTTCAATAGATGAATGGATAAAGAAACTGTGGTACATATACACAATGGAATATTATTCAGCAATAAAAGAGAAAAAAATTATGGCATTTGCAGGCAAATGGATGGAATTAGAGAACATTATGCTAAGTGAAGTAAGCCAATCCCAAAAAACCAAATGCTGAATGTTCTCTCTGATTAGTGGATGATGATACATAAGGCGGGTGGGAATGGGGAACATAGGAGAAATGAAGGAACTCTGGATGCGGCAGGTGGGAGGTGGGAGGAAGGAAAGGGGAATAGGTATAGTAATGATGGTTGATTGAGATCGTCATCACTACTCTTGGTGCATGTATGAAGACACAAATGGTGTGACTCTATCTGGTTTGCAACCAGAGAAATGGAAAAACTGAGCTCTATATATGTACTATGACTTGAAATGCATTTAAATAAAATAATTAAATTAAAAAATAAAATATAGGAGCCGGGCACGGTGGCACAAGTCTGTAATCCCAGCACTTAGGAGGCTGAGACAGGAGAATCGTGAGTTCAAAGCCAGCCTCAGCAATGGCAAGGCACCAAGCAACTCAGCGAGACGCTGTCTCTACATAAAACACAAAATAGAGCTGGGGATGTGGCTCAGTGGTCGAGTGCCCCTGAGTTCAATCTCCAGAACAACAAAAAAAATAGATAGATAGATAGATAGATAGATAGATAGATAGATAGATAGATAGAGATACGTATATGAAAAATCCAGTGGTATATATAAAGTAGGCATGTTTTCTGTGAATTTTTAATACACATTTAATCATGTCATTCCACTGGTGTAAATCAAATCATCCCATACCAACCCTAGAAAAAAGTTCCAAGCACCATATGTAAGGAACATCAATACAGACATGGATAGAAAACCCTTTATCTCCATATACTTTCAAACTCTACTCTCTGATGGCAACATTTCCATCTCAGTCATAATCCACTACTAATGGTTAATTTATTGAATGGAATATACTTCTATAGCTTTACTTACACTGCTCCTTCTACCTGGAGTCACCTTTTTTGTCTAAATAATAGTTACCCTCTTATCTATACTCAACACCAGGGCAATTAATCTAGAGTATTGCATACTTATACATGGATGTTGTCTTGATCAAAATTCTTTCATTTGCAAGTAACAAATTATTCAAATTGTCTTTAAGTGGGAAAAAGATTTGAATAGACACTTTACAATGAAGATTTATAGTCAAGAAGCACAGGAAAATCAATTAACATAATCTATCACATCAATAGTCTACAAAAGAAAAAATCACATAATCACTACATCAATATGTGTAGCAAACTCATTTGACAAAATTCACTTTTATTTTATAATAAAAATTCTCAATAAACAAGGAATACAATTAAACTTCCTCAACTGGATAAAAAGAAATCTATTAAAAACCTATGACTAATATCACATGTAATGGTGAGAAACTGAATGTGTTTCCACAAAGATACAGAACAAATCAAGGATGTCTTCCTCATTACTCCTTCTTAGCATTGTACTGGAATGAGACAAGAAAAGGAAGCAAAATATATACACACTAAAAAGGAAGAAATATAAAACTATTTTTGTTCACAGATGATATAGTCATCTATAAAGGAAATCCCAAATAATTCAACAAAAAAGTCCTGGAACTAATAAATGATTATTGCAAGTTTCCATGATACAGGTTGATGTTCAAATGTAAATCAGTTTCCTACTCACCAGCAATCGACAAGTGGAATTTGAAATTAAAGTCAGAGTATTAGTTAAACTAGCACCTCAAAAATTAAATACTTAGGTTAAACTATAACAAAATATGTCTAAAATTTATATGAGGAAAACTACAAAATTCTGATGCAAAAAATATTTTAACTAAATAAATGGATAATCCATGTTCATGGATAGGAAAACTGAATATTGTGAAGATGTTAGTGCTTCCCAAATGGATATATAGATTCAGTGTAATTCCAATCGAAATCCCAGCATGTTGGCAAAATTGGAAATCCATATGTAATAAAATGAAATTAGACCCCTATCTCTCACCCAGCACAAAACTCAACTCAAAGTGGATCAAAGACCTAGGCATTAGACGAGAGACCCTGAGCCTAGTAGAAGAAAAAGTAGGCCCAAATCTCCATCATGTCATCTTAAGAACTGAATTCCTCAACAAGATTCCTAAAGCACAAGAAGTAAAATTAAAAATCAATAAATGGGATTGTATCAAAATAAAAAGCTTTTTCACAGCAAAGGAAACAATCAAGAACATGACAAGAGCACCTACAGAATGGGAGAAAATCTTTGCCATCTGCACCTCAGATAAAGCATTAACCAGGATATATAAAGAACTCAAAAAAGCACCAGAAAACAAATAACCCAATCAATACATTGGCAAAGGAACTGAACAGATGCTTCACAGAAGAAATACAAATGGCCAACAAATATATTAAAAAATGTTCATCACTAGTAATTAGAGAAATGCAAATTAAAATTACACTGAGATTTCATCTCACTCCAGTCAGAATAGTAATTTTCAAGTAACAATAATTGTTGGTGAGGATGTAGGGGAAAAGGTACACTCATAATGCTGGTGGGAATGTAAATTGGTGCAACCATTCTGGAAAGCAGCATGGATATTCCTCAGAAAACTTGGAATGAAACCACCATTTTACCCAGGTATCCCACTCCTTGGCATATACTCAAAGGACTTAAAATCAGCATACTACATACTACAGTGACATGGCCACATCAATGTTCATAGAACTCAGTTCACAATAGCTAAGCTATGGAACTAAACTAGGTGCCTTTCAATAGATGAATAGGTAAAGAAAATGTGGTACATAAGCACAATGGAATATTACTCAGGCATAAAGAATGAAATCATTGCATTTGCCAGTAAATGGATGGAACTAGAGACTATCATGCTGAGTGAAATAAGCCTATACCCCAAAACCAAAGGCTGAATGTTCTCTTTATATGCTGATGCTGACTCAATAAGTCAGGGGGAGGGAGGAGTGGAGGTTCACCAGATTGGATAGGGGGAATGAGGAGAAGGAAGGGATATGGGAATGAGAAAGACAGTAGAATGAATCAGATATAGTTTTCCTATATTCATATATGAATACACGACCAGTGTGACTCCACATCATGTACAACCACAAGAATGGGAAGTTATATTCCATGTATGTATGATATGTCATAATACATTCTACTGTCATGTATAACTAAAAAGAACAAATAAAACTAAAAATAATCCCAGCAAGTTATTTTGTGGATATGAACAAGCTGACTCTAAAGTTTATATGGACAGGCAAAAGACCTAGAATAGTCAACATAATTTGTAGGGAGTATACCAAAGTCAGAAGCCTGACCCTACTCAAATTTAAAACTTAATATGAAGTTATAGTAATCAAGAAAATAAGGTATTGGCAAAATATTAGACAAATATATTAATGGAACAGAATAGAAAGCCCATAAAAATATAGTAAAATAGACCCATAAAATATAGTCAACAGATCTTTGGCAGGGGAGCAAAAACAATACAATAGAAAAAAGATAGTCTTTCAACAAATGCTGCTGGGACAACCGGAAAAGAAATGAGTTTATACTCTCACAAAAATTAACTCAAAAATGGGTCATAGACCTAAATATAAAATGCAAAACTATAAAACTCTTACAAGGTAACATAGGAGAAAGTCTAAATGACCTTGGGCTTGGTGATGACTTTTTAGACACAATACCAAAGACTCCATCCATTATAGAAAGAATTGATAAGCTAGAATTCACAAAAATTAAAAACTTCTCCAAAAAACTTTACACTAAAAAAATCAAATAACCTAATTAATAAATGGGCAAATGAATTAAACAGACACTTCTCAAAAGAAAAAATACAAATGGCCAATAAACACATGGAAAATGTTCAACATCATTAGCAATTAGGAAAATGCAAATCAAAACTACACTGAGATTTTATTTCACACCAGTCAGAATGGCAGTCAGCAAGAATACAAATAATAATAAATGCTGGAGAGGATGTGGAGAAAAAGGAACACTATACTGTTGGCAGAATGTAAATTAGTACAACCACTAATCAATATGGAAATCAATATGGAGGTTCCTAGGCATGGAACCACCATATGAAACTCATACCACTATACCACTCCTCAGAATTTATCCTGAAGAATTAAAGCCATCATACTACAGTGATACATGCCTATCCGTGTTTATAGCAGCACAATTCATAATAGCCAAACTACGGAACCAGCCTAGGTGTCTTGTCAACAGATAAATGGATAAAGAAAATGTGGTATGTGTACACAATGGAGTTTTATTCAGCTTTAAAGAAAATTGATATTATATCATTTGCAGGAAAATGGATGGAACTAGAGACCATCATGTTGAGCGAAATAAGTAAAACTCAGAAAATTAAAGATAGTATATTTTCTCTCATATGCAGAAGAGGAAAAGGAAAAGAAATATGGAGGCTGATCTCATGAAAATTAAAGGGAGATCAGTAGAAGAAAGGAAAAAGAGCATGGAAGAGGGGAAGGAAATGCAGAAATGCACGGCAGTGATATTTCCAGAATAAATTGTTATATTGTGTATTGTGTGAACGTGTGAATATGTAACAACAAATCCCATCAATATGTACAACTATAACGCACCAAACAATGTTGGCCCGGGGACTTCCGCACTATGAAAGATGATTCCAGAAGAATGAGAAGACAAGCTACACACTGAGAGACAATATTTGCAAAAGTCACAACTGATCAAGGACTGTTATTCAAAATACACAAATGTCTCTTAAAACTGAACAGTAAACAATCTGATTTTAATATGGCCCAAAGAACTTAGCAGCTACCTCACAAAAGATACACAAATGGCAAAATTGCATAAGAAAAGATGCTCACTTCATAGGTCATCAAGGAAATACTAATCAAAACAACAATAAAATACCAGCATACACACGTGAAAATGGCCAAAATCTGGAACAGTAACACCACCAAATACTGGCAAGGTGTGGAGTAACAGGCCCTCTCATTCACTGCCAGTGGAAATGCAGAAGCATACAGCTACTTGGCAATACAATCTGGTGATTTCTCACACAACTAAGCATACTCTTACCACGCAACAACCACACTCATTGATATTCACACATAACAGCTGAAAATTTATATCCACACAAAAACCTGCACACTGATATTTGTAGAAGCTTTGTTCATGATTGCTAAAACTCTGAAGATGTTGTCCTTCAATATGTGAATGGATAAGACTGCAGTACGTAAAAACAGTGGAATATTATTCAGCACTAAAAAGAAATGAGCTATCAAGACATACAAAGGCATAACAGAAATTTAAATATGTATGACTAAGCAAAAGAAGTCAACCTGAAAAGCCTATATACTATTTGATTCTAACTATATGACATTCTGGAAAAGGCAAAACTATGCACACTGTTAAAAAGGTCAGTGATGGAGGCTGGGGTGTGGCTCAGTGGTAGCATGCTCGCCTAGCACGCGTGAGGCACTGGGTTCGATCCTCAGCACCACATATAAATAAAATAAAGATATTCTGTCTATCTATAACTAAAAAATAAATATATTTTTTAAAAAAAGGTCAGTGATGTTCAGGCTGATAGGAGAAAGAACAGATGAACAGGCAGAGCACAGAGGAATTATAGGGAAGTGAAAATAACTACAGTGGTAGATACATGTTATTGTACCTTTGTCCAAACTCAGAATATACAACATCAAAAGTGAACCCTACCAAGCACAGTGGTGCAGGCCTGTCATCCCAATGGCTTGGGAGGCTGAGACAGGAGTATTGCAAGTTCAAGACCAGCCTCAGCAACTTAGTAAGGCCCTAAACAATTTAGTAAAATCCTATTTCAAAATTTAAAATAAAATAAAATAAATATGGCTAGGGGTGCAGCTCAGTGATAAAGTGCCCCTGGGTTTAATCCCCAGTACCAAAAAAAAAAAGAAAGAAAGAGTGAACCCTTCCTGGCTCAGTGGTAGAACACTTCCTTAGCATGCACTAGGCAGATTCCATCCCCAGGACTGAAGAAAAAGAAGAAAAGAAAAGAAATGAACAGTAATACCCTATTTAGACTGTGGAATTTGGGTGATAACAATGTGTCAACAAAAATTCATCATTTGTAACAAATATATCACTCTGGTAAAAGATGTTGACAATAGGGAAAACTACCTATGTGCTGGGGCAGGGAATACATAGGAAATCTCTTTAATTTTGTAGTGAACCCAAAACTGCTCTAAAAAAAACTGCTCTAAAGTCTCTAAAAAAAATTAAGCAGAAAAAGAAAAATGAAATTAGGTCATTTTCAGGAAAATGGGTGGAACTTGACACCACTATATTAAACTAAATAAGCCAAACTCAGAAGGTCAAGGATGGTAAGTTTTCTCTTATATATGGAAGCTAGAGGGGAAAAGGTGTCGGGGGGGAGATGGAGGAGCAGGGACCTCATGAAAATCAAAGGGAGGGCTGGGGCTGGGGCTCAGTGGCAGAGGGCTTGCCTCAGCATGTGTGAGGCACTGGGTTCGATCCTTAGCACCACATTAAAATAAAGGCATTCTGTCCATCTACAAAAAAAAATTTTTTTTAATCAAAAGGAGATCAGTAGAGGAAAGGGACAGAGGGTAGGAGGACAGGAGGGGAGCACTGGAAAGTGATACTGACCAAACATATTGTTGTGTAGCATGTATGAATATGTAAAAACAAAGCCCATTATTACATATAACTATAATGCACCAACAAAAAATATGGAAAGAAAAAATAAAAATTGGAACATTTAAAAAAATTTTTTAGAAATTAGGCAGATTGAAAGATGCCAGATCAAAAAGTAAAAACTCTGTGATTTCATTCACATAAAATCCTAAAACAGTAAAACAGTAATCTATGGTGAATTAAGTCAGAAAGTGGTTGACAGGAATAAGTAGGCAGAGGAAATACCAGAAAGTGTCACAGTGATCTTCTGGGGTAATGGAAATGCTATAGGTCCTTTTTGGATGGTGGCTGATCAAGTTATGGACTTATCAAATTCAATACTTAATCTGTATTTTTAATGGAAATAACATCTCAACAATAAAGTGGATTTTAAAATGGATCCTCTCCATGCATCCATTAATTTACATACACACAACATTATTCCTATAATTTTATCATATAAAAAAGGGACTTGTCTATTACAGTGACAGACGAAGAAGGAAGAGTTAGCACCAACCCATGTCTTTCTGGATGTTCTACCATTGGTACCAGCAGAATGTTTTCAAGCTCCTAAACATCACTCTCCGGGCAATGTGGCGAGTGGTGTTGCAACATAATCACCCTTCCTAAGTCCAATTTGCCTTGCTGCTAGAATCCTGCCAGAAATGCTTGTTCTGGAGAAACCAAAGTGGTCAAAGTGGCTCTCAGGGTGCCATCTGAGGAAGTGAGTGTGACCTGTAGCATCCCAGCTGTCGCCTGGTCTTTGTTTTCTCATAATACTCATCTTGCTGTGCTCATTACTAGTCTCCCTGTCACAAAACTGTCTCTGCAGAAGCCAGGGTATCATTTACACTGATTATTACTCATAAGCAGATTAACACTCAAAACATTTAACAGCTTGATTGACACATCCACCATCCCCTCTGTGCCAATTAGAACAGGCACAAGCAATAGCTCTGAAGCAGTGTTCTGGAGGCCCTGGCTATGCTTGACATTAACCTTTTGATTGTTGGATCAGGGGAAGGGCCAGTAAGGTGGTCCTTGGAGAAGGACAGGGTAGAGGGAGTCATGGGGAGAGAGCACTGGAAACTCAGAGCAGCAGCAGTTGTCAACTGTATGGATGTTATTCAAATTTTAATAACCAGTATGATCATACAAGGGTACAGACCCACCCACAGATCTGGGCAGAAGGAGTTTCTGTTCTGGACCCTATATTTTAAGAAAGAGGTATGGTTTTTCAATGCTGTAACAAAATACCTGAGAAAAATAACTTAGAGGAGGAAAGATTCATTTTGGCTCAGTTTCAGAGATTTCAGTCCATAATCACTTGGCCCTGTGGCTGTGGGCCTGTGGTGAGGCAGAACATCATGGTGGGGATTCTATGGCTTCCTCATGGTAGTCATGAAGCAGAGAGAGAAGAAGGGGCCAGGGACAAGATAGAGTCTCCAAGGGCACACTCCCCCAAACAGCTCTCTCTTCCTGCAGTTCCCTCACCTCCCAACAGTCCATTCAAATTATGGACGTACTGACATATTCATCAGCTGATGATGTCAGCGCCCTCATGACCCAATCATTTGCCAACAGCTCCACCTTTGAACATTGCTATTCTGAGGCCCAGGCTTTCAACACAGGAGCCTTTGTAGGACATTCCAGATTCCACCCATAACAAGCAATGCTCTCTACATCCATCAGAGCTCAGCAAGAGCAAGCATGACTCAGGCCCTCAACGCCGGCCCACAAGACCAACTCCATTCAGCTCAGGGATGCAGGTCTGCTCTTGCCCTAGGTCCTCCAACAGAATGTGACCGAGTCCATGTGTCATGAGAGCATGGGGGTCATGCCACTGCTGACATCAAGGATGGTAATTCTGCTATCAGGGGTGGGGCTTATATGGTGGGAGTGCTCAGGTTAGAGAAAGGACAATTAATTAATTTTCCACAGCCTTCCACAAAGATGGCACAAATGTAATCGATTCTTAAATAACAAAATATAATTTCCCAGTAGTGCTGGGTGTCTCTGTTTTATGTTTTGTTTTATTTTGTTTTACTTTTCTTGGTTCCAATATGTATTCACCGGTTGGCCTGGTATTTCATGACCGCACACAGCAACTGAGGAACGTTTGCCATACTAAACAGTTCTTCTGTAGGTGCTATCGTGGAAAGGTGTCTGAAATGCAGTAAATAAAAACATAAGGCAGCTCCTTTGTTCCACCGTGGTGTGGTGTGTGTGCCTGACTCCATTCCTTGTTGTGTCCTCGTTCAACACTCTCAGGATCAAGCAATTCCTGGCCAAGATACAGAAGTAAAACTGCTCTATTTACCAGCGGATTTGGATGAACACTGGCAATAGAGTCGGTATCACTCCAAGAGGAGACACAGAAGGACCCCACTGAGCCCTGCTCATGGCAGGACATGCACATTTACACTGTAGCAAGGTCATCGCGCCATATCAAGCTGAAAAGCCACCCCTCTCTAGACAGGTGGACATGTTTTATGGAAATACGATTTTTCTCTTTGTTTCTACACTCTGCACTAGTAGGTTGGTTCAGTAATAAATATGTGAATGCTTTCATTTGGAAAAAAAAAACAAGTTATAGAACCATGTGTTCATTAATGTTCTTGATTGTGATTTTTTTAAGATTGCATATACAATCACAGGAAATTTCTGGAATTTTCTATCTCAAGAGTAAAAGATTGAGCCAGGCATTGTTAGTGCACACCTGTAATCCCACCAGTTTGGGAGACTGAGGCAGGGGGCTCACCAGTTCAAAGCCAGCCTCAGCATCTTAGTGAGGCCCTAAGCAATTTAGTGAAGTCCTGTCTCAAAATAAAAAAATAAATAAATGTGCTGGCATTGTGGCTCAATGATAAAGTACCTCTGGGTCTAATTCCTGTTACAAAAAGAAAAGAGAAAAAGACTGGAGATTCAGTAACAGGGAATCTTGCCCTTTATTTCAGAACTTTCTGAAGTGTATGAGCAAATTTTTTTAGCTTTGATTTATTTTACTTTTTGCAGTACTAGGGATTTAACCCAAGGATACTTTACCACCGAGTTACATCCCCAGACCTTTTTTTTTTTTTTTTTTTTTTTTTTGAGACAGGGTCTAAGTTGCTGAGGACCTTGCTAAGTTGCTGAGGCTGGCTTCCAACTTGCAATCCTCCTGTCTCAGCCTCCCCAATCACTGGGATGACAGACGTGCACCACCACACCCAGTGTATATGAGTATATCCTTTCTGTTTATAGATTGCTCTTTAAAAACTAGGATTTAACTTAAAAACTAATATATGTTGAATTTTGTTTTTATGTGTATATTTTCTAATTTTTCTATGTTGCATGTATTGTTCCATACCTACTTGAACTCATAAAAGCTATACCACTAGTTCTTTCCCCTCATTAATTAGCCAAGTGTGTTTCCACAAGAGTTTCTCCCTATCTCTGTAGCTGAGAATGTGCTGGGAGGAAGTAAAGCTTCTGCAGGGTGTGGGTGTGGGAGAGAGGGACACAGAGAGACAGAGAAAATGAACTCAACAGCTATCACATCTCCCTGGACAAACAAACCCAGGAAAGGGTTTCAGGAAAGGCTTGCTCCAGGGTGTCTGGGGAATTCTCCCGGCAGCGTTGTCCTCTGAAAGTCACAAGTCCCAGGATACTGAGATGGCAGGAGACTGCTAGCAAGCACTGATACAGAAAAAGAAGCCAGTCTGGCAGAGCTGTTGGGTTAGTATTAACCCTTTGGACTACAGAGGCCCATCCAGCAGCCCCCAGCCTGCTAACCTTCCCGGGCACTCCAGCATAGGCTTCCCATCCTCCACCTGGTACACAAGTGGCCCAAGATTCTGAACCCAAAGCAAGAAGCCTCCTCCTTCAAGAGCTTTAGACCTCCAGCTTCACAGCCCTCGCCCTTCTCTTTTAAAAATGCCTACTATCAACCAGAGAAACGGAAAAATTGAGCTCTGTATATGTACTATGACTTGAAACGCATTTAAATAAAATAATTAAATTTTTAAAAAAGACATTGTGTCCATCTACAACTAAAAAAAATATTAAATTAATTAATTAATTTAAAAAATGCCTACTATCTCCATTTCATCTCATTCTAAAATCCACTCATTAGTTTGGGAAAATAGAATTCCTTTGATCTTTAATTGCCCACCCATTCACAACTGATAACTTGCCTTGAAAAAAATAAAAGTCGGGCTGGGGTTATGGAGCAGTGGTAGCGTGCTCGCCTAGCACACGGAAGGCACTGGGTTCGATCCTCAGCACCACATAAAAAAAATAAAATAAAGATATTCTGTCCGCCTACAACTAAAAAATAAATATTTAAAAAAAAAAAAAAAAAGAAAGAAAAAAATAAAAGTCACCATTCCCTGTTCTGTTGGATATGCCCCAAGCCTCAATTATGGAAGCGCCCCATTCGTTAAACAGAGCTTCATTCCAATGTGACCAATCAGGAGGGGATGCAAGGTAGGGCAAAGTCAGCAGAAAACAAGACAGAGAGAGAACAGAAGCCAGAAAGCAAGAGTCTGACCTAGAGACGCAGGGTAGAAAGAGACAGAGACAGGAGATAACGAATTCTCTAAACCTCCATGGCTCAGGAAGATTTTCACACAACTCTGGTTATGTCATAACTCAGACTGTATTAAATTCCCGTTGATAAAAATGGGAAGCGTAGTCCTCTTCCCCGCCAGTCACAGACTCTCTCTGGGTACTAGTGACCTTTCCTGTGTGTACATCCCTTGGCACACACTTGTAATCCCAGCACTTAGGGAGGCTGAGACAGGAGGATCGCGAGTTCAAAGCCAGCCTCAGCAATGGCGAGGCGCTAAGCAACTCAGTGAGACCCTGTCTCTACATAAAACACAAAATAGGGCTGGGGATGTGGCTCAGTGGTTAAGTACCCCTGAGATCAATCTCTGGTACCAAAAAAAGACCTCATCTCCCAGCCAACCATCAGAGTGAGCAAAAATGAACAGGGGTCTCTGGGCACTTAAGGGTGTTTAAATGATGAAAATTTAAGTGCCAAGTAGATGAGACTTGAGGCATGAGTTGTAGGGAAGTGGTTCATGGGTGTAGGAAGAAACTAGAGAATGAGTTCAAAGGAAATACATGCTACTGCCAACAACTTGGAAGTAGTCAAGTCCGGTGGTGCACACGTGTAATCCTATCTACTCAGGGGGCTGAAGCAAGAGGATGGCAAGTTCAAGGCCCATCTGGGCCACTTAGTGAGACCTTGTCTCAAAGTAAAAAATAAAAAAGGCTGCAGATGTAGCTAGGAGGTAGAGTGCTCCTAGGTTCAATCCCCAGTACTGGAAGAAAGAAAAAGAATAATAATGCTCTGTTGTTACATCATTTAGATACACCTGGGTGCAATTTCATCATGGAAGAAATATGTGTACAGTTCAAGAACAGTAGTAGAATGCTTGGTAACTGGGCATATGGCTCCTTTACAATGTAAAACACACACACATGCCCTCACCCCAATATCATTTCATAGGTACCCAAAAGCCCCAACGAGGCGATTGCACATACCAAACACGAATATAGCCTCAGTAGAAAAGAAAGTTAGAGTTTAACATCTACAAAAGGCAGCTTTCAGATCCCTGCAGCCACAACCATTTAACTCTTATTAAATTTGCTTTGGAATGCCTGGCACGGGCATTATTAGAGGTCTAAGCTGGGGGAACAGCAGCTTTCCATAGGGAAGTCTGGTCAACCAGCTAGTTGCCAAACTCAAAGTCCAAATCCCCTAATTGTGGGCAATGAGTTTGCAAATGATGAGGCCACCGGGAACTCACGCAGCACTTCAGATCTTCCTGGTATCTTGTCCCACATCTCATGTGATCCTCTTCGAGCACAGGCAGCCTGACAGTGCAGGCAAGAGGCAAGTTGCCCAAAGTCCGCATGCAAGGCAAGTGGTCGTCCCAAGTGATCACCTAGGTCCAGTCAGAAGTAAAACCCCAGTTTCAGGGATCTTGCTATGAGGCCTGGGGAGCCTGCACATGGACTGAGCCTCTTTAACATCATTACTCTGCCAGCTCATGTGAATGTTCATGCTCACTGACCCCCCAGGGCCTCTGTTGGGTCGTCTGTCTGGAATGCCCATCTCCCCTGTCCACAGTGGCAGAATGGAGGCATCTTTCTCATTCTTCACATCACAGCTCAAATATCACCTCCTCAGAGGGATCACCAAGCACCTTGCTAGGAGGTGAGCCTGCACTGTGCGTAGAACTTAGCCCTTCCTGTAAGTGTTTTCTGTACTCTGACCATGGGGGTCAGCTGTTCCACAGAACTATGAGGACAAGAACCTTGCTGGCTTGTTCACCATGGTATCCCAAGTGCCTAGAGCAGTGCCTGGTATATAGCAGGTGCCCCAAAATATTTCTGAATGACTAAACTATTTCATCAATATTCATAAACAGCCATTGAAAACATTCATATCCCCATTTTACAGGTGAGGAAACACAGACCCAGAGATTAAGTGACTTGTTCAAGAACACACAGAGAGTGACAAGAGTTGGGGGGAGGGGAAAATCTCGGATTTTAACATCAAACCCAAAGTTACCACCACTAGATAATTTTTTTTACATAAAATTTGGAAACTGAAATTCTTTCTTTTTTTTTTTTTTTTGAGACAGGGTCTCCATAAGTTGCCAAGGCTGGTGTTGAACTTGCAACCCTCCTTCCTCCGTTTCCCAAGACACTGGGATGACAGGCATATGCTTGGCAGAAAATGAAAATTTTTATTAATCAAAAATTATTTTATATGTCATTCATTCATTCAACAAAAATTTTGAGCATTTAGTAAGTCCAAGAAAACTTATCAAACACTATAGGCAATAAAGGAATATAAACAGGTATACCTTCTACCTTCTAACTATCTTCTAAGAGTTAAAATGAGCATAGAGCCAGGTGTGGTGACACACTTATGTAATAGCAGCAACTCAGGAGGCTGAGGAGGAGGATTGCAAGTTCAAAGCCAGCCTCAGCAACTTAGCAAGGCTGAGCAAGACAAGAGAAAATGGCTCCCATGGTTTATTTAAAGGGGTACATCAAAGGCAGGGATAAGGTTTCAAGAGCAGAGTCTTGCTTCATGATGTCCTGCAGTTAGCAGGTTGATTGGCATCTTGGCAGGTCACACCTATCTCAGAGGAGCTGTATAGCTATAGCAGGTCACCCCATCTCCAGTCTGTGCGGGACCTTTGGCAGAGCTTGAATAGGGCTCAGAGTGTCTGGGCAGTCAACCAGAAGAAATATCAACTGGCCATTCCCAGACACCAGATTCTCTTATTCAAATGCCTATAGTGTGCATCAGTCCACACACAGCCATGGACGGCTCTCTACACAGCACCCGTCCATTTCTCCACAGAATTGAATCAAAACAACTAGAGAGGGTCTGGAGTTATCTCAGTTGGTAGGGTGCTTGCCTAGCATGCACCAGACCCTCTGGGTTCAATCCCCAGTACCATCCAAAACAAAAACAAACAAAAAAACCCACACAACTGAAGAGAAACTACTCGTTGAGGTGAGTGGGAGTGACTAGGAAAATATCAAAGCTCAAACGTGAACAGAGACTTGGGAAAAATCCAGAGGCTTTGGAAGATATAGCAAAGGGTGACACAGAAATACCTAGTGCCATTTGCATGGTGGCACAGCAGAGGGCTGGGGTAGTGAGAGATGAAAGAGGGAAAGACTCAGCATGGAGGAGAAGTACACTCTGAACAGACAGTGGGCCTGGGACCAGAGTCAGGGCAGATAACGTGCAGGTGGGACCGGCCCCGCCCCCACCCTCTTGCTGTCTTTCTTCTTACAAGGCACTTGTTGTATTGGCTTAGGGCTATCCTAATGGCCTCATTTTAACTTAATCACCTCTTTTTATTTTCATTTGACTGTAGGAATCAAAAGGTCACATGAGGGCACAGAGAGAAGACAGGTTCTGCAAGACAAGGAAAGTCCTTGTGACACCTTGATCTTGAACTTCCAGCCCCTAGAACAGTGAGAAAATGAACTCCTGTGGTAAAGCACCAACTCTGCAGTATTTTCTTAGGGAAGCCCTAGAAAACTAATGGAAATGGAGGAAAAAAGTTTAGAGTCTGCTGAAAACTTCCAGCTAAGAAGCCATCTGGGAAGTTTCTTGGAGAAGACTTGGTTTGATTTAGACCTCAAGTGCAAGTTGACTCTGGACCCACTCCCCAACACCACACACACACACACACACACACCCCTAAATAAATAAATCTATAAATAAATGGAGGGGTGGTGGAAGCCAGCTTGAAACAACCTTTCAAGCATGGGATCTTACTGTTCTGGTTTGGAGAGCCCCAGAAGGATTTTTCACAGAGAGTGGCAAGATCAAAACCCAAAAGAGGTACAATAATCCAATATTTCATATTAGATGAGCTAAAAGAGCAAGGGAAGGAACTCGAAGGGCAGTAGGGAGATTATATCAGCAGTTCATACAAGAAGTGGTGGGAACTGAAATAGAGCATTCAAGTGACAGTGGACACCTTAGTTCTCACCGACAGAGCTTCCAGTCCTCCTTTTCTGAATATGCTCCCCAAATCTTCTTTAAGGATCCAGCATTCCGTCCCTCCCAGTCCATGGTGTTGGAATGAAAATGACACATGGGGTGGACAGGGGGACCCAGGCCAGGCCAAGCATCTTATTCCAGTCACCTGGCAACAGTAGGGGTTTCCTAGGGCTGCCATAGCAAAGGACCATGAACCATATGGCTTAAAACAACAGAAATCTGCCAGGCACTGTGGCAAACACCTATAAACTCCGTGGCTCAGGAGGCTGAAGTAGGAGGATTGCGAGTTCTGAACCAGCCTCAATAACTTAGCAAGGCCCCAAGCAACTCAGTGAGACTCTGTCTCAAAATAAATAGTGCTGGGAAAACTGGAAATCCATATGCAGCAAAATGAAGTTAAACCCTTATCTCTCACCATGCACAAAACTCCACTCAGAGTAGATCAAGGACCTAGGAATGAGACCAGAGACTTTGCGCCTAAATGAAGAAAAAGTAGGCCCAAATCTTCATCATGTCAGATTAGGTCCTGACTTCCGTAACCAGACTCATAAAGTACAAGAAATAAAATCAAGAATCAATAAATGGGATGGATTCAAACTAAAAAGCTTCTTCTCAGCAAAGGAAACAAACAATAATGTGGAGAGAGAGCCCGCAGAGTGGGAGAATATAAGAGCTCTCTCCATACCTTCAGCGCCTCCTCTCCCCTTTCCTCACCCCATGCTGATTGACTGCACGCCTGATACCCCATTGGCTGTAACCTCAGGGCCATGATTGGTCTGAGGACCGTATATAAGCTGTTATACTTCCTGAAATAAATGGGTTTTGAGTCTTGCTCCGGCAGAGCAGTTTTACCTACCCCCAGTATCTGGGTGAGTGACTCCACGACCATCCACCCCATACCTCATCCCATGGGACCCCATATTGCCCTTCCTAAGGGCCCCATACCTTCCTTCCCTGGGACCCCAGCTCGTGGGCAAACCCAGGCGAGGCACAACGTAAACAACAGGAGAACATCTTTACTACACACACATCAGATAGAACACTAATTTCCAGGATATATAAAGAACTCAAAAAACTTAACACCAAAAAATAAATAAATAACCCAATCAGTATATGGGCTAAGGAATGGATCAGACACTTCTCAGAAGAAGATATACAATCGATCAACAAATATGAAAAAAATGTTGAAAAAAATGTTCAACATCCCTAGCCACTTAGAGAAATACAAATCAAAACTACTCTCAGATTTCATCTCATGCCAATGAGAATGGCAATTATCAAGAATACAAGCAATAGAATGTGTTGGCAAGGATGTGGGGGAAAAGGCACACTCAAATGTTGCTGGTGGCACTGCAAATTGGTGTAACCACTATGGAAAATGGTTTGGAAATTCCTTAGAAAACTTCGAGTGGAACCACCATTTGACCCAGCTATCCCACTCCTCGGTCTATATCCAAAGAACTCAAAATCAGCTAACTACAGTGACACAGCCACATCAATGTTCATAGCAGCTCAATTCACAATAGCTAAATTGTGGAACCAACCTAGATGTCCTTCAACAGATGAATGGATAAATAGACTATATTTACAGAATGGAATATTACTCAGCATTAAAAGAGAATAAAATCATGGCATTTGCAGGTAAATGGATGGAGTTGGAGAATATCATGCTAAGCGAAGTAAGCCAGTCCCCAAAACCCAAAGGCCAAATGTTCTCTCTGATAAGTGGATGCTGATCCATAATGGGGATGGGGTATCTGGGAAGAATGGAGGAACTTTGGGCAAAGGGGAGGGAGGGAAGTAGAGGGTGCTTTGAGGCAGGAAGGATGGTGGAATGAGATGGACATCAGTACCCTAGGTACATGTATGACTGCACATATTGTGCAACTCTACATTGTGTACAACCAGAGAAATGAGAAGTTGTGCTCCATTTGTGTATAATGAATCAAAATGCATTCTGCTGTCATGTATAACTAATTAGAACAAATTTTTAAAAAGAAAAATTTTAAATTAAAAACAAAATAAAAATAAAAAGGGCTGAGATGTGGCTCAGTGGTTAAGAACCTTCTGGGTTCAATCCCTGGTACCATAAATAAATAAATAAACAAACAGCAAATAAACAGATTAAATTCATTTTCTCCCAATTTTGGAGGCTAGAAGTCTGAAACTGAGGTACCAGCAGGGTACCAGCACGCCCCCACAGGCCCCTGGAGAGATGCTTCCATCAGCTTCTGGGTTTAGGGCAGCACTGCCTCTGTCTTCACACGGCCACCTTCCAGCCGTGTCTCTGTGTCCCATGGCGTTGTCCTGTGCCTCTCTCTCCTCTCCTTACAAGGACACCAGCCATATTGGACTAAGGTCCACTCTACTATCACATTATCATGACTTAACTCATTACATCTGCAAGCAAGGTCACATTCTGAAGTACTAGAGGTTAGGACTTTAAAGTATCTTTTGGAGGAAACATAGTTCAACCTATAAGTGGTAAGGTCAATTTTTCCCACAAAGACTTTATCTAGAACTTTTTCTGAAAATATTGGAAAAGATAAACCTTACCCCCTTGAGAACTTGTCTCCCCCTCCCCCCAGTATTGGGAGTTGAACCCAAGGCCATGCACATGCTACCCAAGTGCTCTACTACTGAGCTAGACCCTTAGCCCTCTTTATTATATTTCAAGGTTGGCCTTGAACTTGGGCTCCTCACACCTCACTCCCTGAGTAGCTGGGATTATAGGTGTGCACCACTATGCCTGGCTACTCACAGGCTTGATGTAATGATCATGTGAGCTGAGAGCTGTCAGGACCCACTGGAATACCACTGAAGAGAGACAGGTAGAAAGCACAGCCTAGAGAAGGAGACAAAATGAGTCCCAATGGCATTGTCTAAACTCCTAGATCCAACCATGCCTGATGCTCATTACAGTTAGGCAAGTCTTCACATTCTCTCTGTTCCTTAATCCAATCTAAAGGTATCATACAAAACTAACAGGCTGACTACTATAAAAAGTAGAATTTATAAGATTTGTCCAATGATTGTATATGAGAATAGTAAGAGAAAAGCCCAAACTACCTTCAAACCTGAGTTACTGGAAGTGAGGTAAAAAGATGGATGAAGTGAGTCAGCTTTCCGTCACTGTAACAAATAGCTGAGATAATCAACTTATAAAGGGAAAAGGTTTATTCTCGTTCATAGATTTGGAGGTTTCAGTCCATGGTCAATTGGCCTCATTCCTTCTGGACTTGTGGCAAGGAAGTTCATTACAGTGAGGAGTGGGTGGTGGAGCAGAACCACTGATATCATGGCCAGAGAGGGAAGAGGCTAGGGTCCCACCATTCCTTCAATATCATACTCCCAATGAACAGAAGCTCCACCCCTAGATCCCACCTCTTAAAGTTCCACTGCCTCCCAAAAGCACCATGGGCCAGGGGCCAAGCCTTCTGCACATGGGCCTTTGAGGGACAGTCCAGACCCAAACTACACAGAAGGAAAGTCAATAGCAAGAGGAAGCCTGTAGGCCAAGGGACATGGTGATGTTACTTCTGGACTTCACAGGTCAGTGTGGGAAACAGAAATCACTGTATTAACAAATAGAAAGATATTTAATATAGGCAATGAGCTAAAAAGAGAGAGACAGTAAGCATCAGAAAGCCAAGAAAAAAAGAAGTCTAGGTCTCTGAGGGACCCTGGGGCTCAAGGACATGCTGCCATCACAGCAATGCCAGAGTTATCAAGCGACTGCTCCCACTGCCCATTAGGACCCTGGATACACCCACATCTCCACCACCAGCCTCCACAGCCACAGTTGCAGAAAAGCCTCATGCAGGGCAGCTACCTGGTAGAACTGATCTTGCAGCAGAAATCCTAGCAGCAATAAAAATAGGTTAGCTTGGCTGCGGATGTAGCTCAGTGGTAGAGTGCTTGCCTGGCATGGGCAAAATCCTGAGTTCAATACTCATTACTGAAAAAATAAATAAATAAAAAGTTGTCCAGTCTCTCCAGGTAGGGGGACAAGGGACTGGTGGTTTAGATAAGCCAAAGTTAGGATTCTGCCCTAGGGATTCACACATGCCATGAGAAAACAGATAAAGCAGCCATTAACTGCAAGCCTTCAAAAAGTCCCTTGCCATGCTGGGTCTCAGTTTCCCCATCCCTAAAACGAGGCAGCTGGACTTGGTCACTTGCAAGGCCTCTCCGCACAGCTATTTCAGAAATTTGTGGAAGACGCCCTCGCACAGACCCACACTTAAATGATTTTCTTCCTGGGAGTATTATCTTCTCAACCAACGGGCCGGCCCCATACATTTGAACATAATCATTAAACTCCTGGCAAGCCATGCCGCCCCACACACAGTTTAATAATTCACATTCCAATCCAATTACCACGCATTTCATAAACAAGTACTTATTAGAATAGTCGGCTCCCGAGCAAGCAGCGTTCTTAGAAGGGAAATTACAATGATTATCTTCCAGATATAAGCATGAGTAATAGAATTGCTCCTTCTCTCTCCTTGCTTTGAATGCTTTCCTTCCATGCCGGGTTACGTGGGAGATGTCTAGCCACGGCTCAGTGCAGCTGCCTCACCCATTCTGGACACTTCCATCCCCTGGACAGAAGGCCTTCCCTGTCTCTTCATCAAAATGCAACTGGTCTGGGTCTTCAGCAAGCTTTGGGATCTGCTAAGTGTCTAACTTATTATGTACTCATCTGACTTCTTATTGGGAGTGACTTTGGTGGCATGAAGAAGAGCAGACAGCGGACTATGTGACTTTGGATATATACGACCTCTTTCTGAGTCCTGATCACTAAACCAGGAGGATCACATGAGACCAGGAATTCTTAATCTGCAGAACTTCAGGGAGTTTAGGAATAAGGCTAACAGGGCAGTGGTGCATACCTATAATCCCAGCTACGTGGGAGGTTGAGACAGGAGGATGGCAAATTCGAGGCCAGCCTGGGCAACTCAGTGAGACCCTCCTTCTAAAGAAAAAAATATAAAGGGTTTGGGAATAGAGTGCCCCTGGGTTTAGTCCTCAATAATGGAAAAAAGAAGAATAAGGATAAATTATACGCAGACAGTTGTATGTATAGGAACATTTGTGTCTTCAATTTCTATGTGGAGAGTAATGTAGTTCCAGAGACACTAATTCCATATCAACTTCAGGCAGAAAAAGTAACTGAACTAAGGTGGTTGGTCCTCTACTTCCTGGTTGAAGTATTGGTTCGGGGATAAGCATGTGTCTAAACTTTATAATCAGATCAAATATTATGGCATTTGCTAGCAATGCAGAAACAGAGACATTCTTTCTTGCTGGACATAAATGTTAAGAATGAAGTGTCAAAAGCATCCACCAGTCATCCTGGAGCCCACAGGTGATCCAGTCTAGAGACAAAGCTGATATTGCAGAAGGCATGGCAGAGAGATAGAAAAAATTAGTGTTGGTGAAATTATTCAACAGCTAGCCCAAGCTTCACCTGATCCCCCTAAAGTTATGTGAGCCCATGAATCTCCTCCATTATTTAAGATGCCTTGATGAGGGCTTTGTGTAACTTGAAACTAAAAGTCACTTAAATGATGATACGTATATATATTCTGAGAAAAGAAGTCATAGTTGCTGGAAGATTCTCAAAAGATCTGTGACCTAAAAATAAAAATAAAAATAAACAATTCTCAAAAGGATCTGTGACCTAAAAAAATAAATAAATAAAAAATAAAAATAAACTATGTAAGAATCCTTAAACTAGGGAAATCTCTAGGGTTCCTTGCAGCATTAGCATTCTGCAATCTCATGAATCCATGGAGTTCTAAACCGTTGGTTTGACTGGGAATGCATAACCCTTGCCATTGTAAAAATAGTTTTATTTTCTAAATAAAATTGGGTTTTTCCATTACAAAAGAAATACATGCTTACTACAGAAACACTTGTAAGCTATAGGGAGGGGGAAAATTAACAAGACAACCACTGTGAATATTTTGGAAATTTCCCCCCAAAATTTTTCAGTTTTTTTAGGCAAGTCTTAAAATAGCACCTGATGCGTGCAACTTTGGATCACGTGTTTTCACTAGACATCGTAACATTATGCTACCTAATCCCCACTTGACAACAAACTGTAGACCGCCATTTTAACTGGCTTCTTAACATTCCATTGAGCTGGTAGTCTATGCTTTGCTTTAGGATTGCCCTAAGGTTAGATAGAATGAGGTTATCTCCAGGTTTTGTGTGTTTGCTCTTCTTTTTCCTGTGAGAATGAAGAATTGCTCACTTAAGTAAAGGAAGGAATCACCCTCTGTAGAATGTCCACTTCCGTGGCAGACCAGGTCACTATCCCATGGTCCAGGAAGCTCCTGTCCCCCATGGAGACAACTCTTAGGGGTCCACAGCCAGCCAGGACTGAGAGGCACGTCCCTCCTCGCCACTCTCCTTGCACTTGGAAAGCTGCCCCCCAGTGGCCACTTTCCTGGCCTCCCTCCTGGAGGCGGATGCCTGCTCTGGGAGTTGGGCTTGGGAACAAGCCCCCTTTCTGAGAGCTAGCTGCACTGTTCCTTGAGCTATGAGAATGACATTCAGCAGGAGCAGGCGCTGGTCTGGGCAGCTCTGGCTTTGGGATGGATGAGAAGTCACGATCTGGGGTTCAGCCAGAAGAAATCCCTTTAATCCCCAGAATCGGTTTGATCCGTATGAAGGTGATACCTTCGTAACCCTCTCCTTGGGCTTCTGCTTATTTTTCAATTGGTTCAAGATTCTCTCAGCTAGGGTGAAAAATAAAACGCTGTGGGGTTTGAGGATTCTGTTTAAAGGGCTTAGCTAAAGAAACAATTCTTTCTACATCTGGATCTTAGCAATCCACACTATGCTGGGGCAGTAGCACAGGCAACAGAATTATTATTTATATAGCCACTTCCACTTACTGAGTGGTGATGATGTGTCCTGCATTTTGATAAATACTTTACACACTTAGTTCATTCCAGTACAACCTTGTGAGGTAGACATTAGCATCCCCACTTAACAAGTAAGGTAACTGAAGCCCAGGGAGGCTCTGTGACAAGCAGATCCACACTGTGGGTGGCTTACAGGGTCAGGATTTACACTCGGATAAGGGCCCCAGGAAGCCTGTGCTCATTATCAGGTGAGGTTGTTGGAAGCAGCTCTGTGGGCTCTTCTCAGAGTGGGAAGGACAAGGCAGGCCTGAGGATGGAGAAGCCCACATCCAGGGCACTGCACCAGCTGTCTGTCCACAGAGGCCATCCCAAGAAGGAGTTCTGTTTATTTTCAGTTTCTGTTTTTTGAACTAAAATTCACATAATATAAAATATAAGTCTACAATTCAGGGATATTTAGTATCTTCACAATGTTTCTATCACTTCTACCTATTTGCTCCATGCTAAAAGGAAACCCCATTAGAATTTTCCATTCCTCTCCCTCCCCATCCTCTGGAAACCATCAATCTGTCCCTCTGGAGTTGCCAGCTGTGGGCATTCCAGGTGAGGGGACTCTCCACTGCAGCAATCCTCTGAAGCCCCCTGTCCTATAGGCCGGAGACCAGCTCTCAAAGCACAGGGCAGAGACACTACATTTCAATGCCTACCCTGACTTCCCAGCCTGCCACATGCTGCCACGCGACTCTTTTCTCTTTAATTCACCAACCCTCTCCCTTCCCCGCCTCACATCCATGCTAAACAGAGCCTTCTTGTAGATTATTCTACTATCAAGGAGCTAGGAATCAGGCCTTCCCCTGAGCAGATGGCCTAGGAAATCCTAATGACATAGCCCTTTTGCTTTGGGTTTCAGAGGGTCAGAATCAAAATGGCACTGGTTTGGATTGGAGTCCAGCAGTCCAAACAACAAACTTCAGCTCAGGCACGGAAGTCCTTGGTAGATGGGCACATCATTGAACTGCCCCCTGCCCCCACCCCCACTGGCCTGCACCCTTGAATCAGGAACTATGAAAACTGCGTACATTCTCTTGACGTAGCATCTCCATCTGTGGTAATGCTTTGGCTTGAGCCTAACTGGCCGATAGGAAAAGGCCAACTCCATCTGTACAGCACTTGGTGGGCGAAACTTACATTTCTAATTTGCCTCTTATCAACAGTGGGCTTCTGGAATTAAGAGAAAACAAGAAGTTCATAAGGCCTTTCCTTTTAATCAACATTTTGCATTCTCATAGAGAACAATCTAATGGAAGGGCCTTCCATATTTCCTGACCCCTCCTCCTAGCCTTCCTCCTCTGCTCTTCATTCTATTTTCCAAGTAGGCGGTGGTGTTGTCTGTGGCTCCAGGCTTGAGGACAGGATAGAAAGAGACGAGGGAAGGGGGCCAGGAATGTTGAAAAGATTAGGGTCAATAAGGGAGCTGCTGGAAAGATAAAGAAGCGTGCTGAGAGTAAGCTGGGGCCCAAGTGGTCCCAGGTCCCTAAAATGTTTCACATCGAGGAACCATGGCTGCCTGGTTATGCAAAAGAAGGGAAATGGAATCACATGTATTGGCTGGACTCCTCTCAGGTACATTTCTCTTAAAAAGTGCTCAGTGGCTATGTGGAGCAGCTGTTCCACAGTCCCACTTTGCAGATGCAAAAAAACCAAGGCTCAGCTGGTGAAAGAGATTCAGAACCAGGTATGGCTGCTATCAGAGCCTCTTTGCTCTCCGCCCCAGGGCCTGATGACCACAAAGAATAAAATCCATCCCCTCCTTCTTGCCAGAGTTGACATTTCAGAGCTGCCAACTATGACGCTGTTGGCACAGACGCTTTATTTTCTCCATAGAGCGTGAGACAAGATTTTGTTCTAAGGAAGCCAATAGTAAGACTACCTTGGCTCTAGAGTCTCCGAATTGAGTGCTGGAGAGAACTACAGTTGGAAGAGGAGAAAGCTGTCCCCTTTGCTCTCCCTTCTCTCTCGTTCCTACTCCAACGTCAGAATCAGGCGTGAACAATTCCTGCCACTCTCAAAGCTGTAGGATCACATGCCCCACCACCACCACCTAGAGGAACATAGAACACTTGCGTCCCACAGACCTAATTCCAGCTCTGGCTCCGAGTCTCTTCTGTAAGGTGAGGACACTGGTGCCCACCTGCACTTCCTGGGTCCCTGCACTTGTCCCTCCCTCTGCCCCAGCGCCCCATCCACACCTGCACTGTAAGATCCGCCTACTGAATCTTTTTTTCTTCCCCTCTTATTCCTGCAGCCCACTGTCTACCCTGCACACAGTGAGCTTTCAAAAATATGAAACTTAAAGCATATAACTGTCTTATTCCAAATCCTCCAGGAACATGTCATTTTCCTAGAATTTTTTTTTAAAAAAACTCTTTGCCATGGCCTTCTGAGCCGTCCCCTTCGGCCCCTGTAGGCCAGCCATGTGAGACTTCCGCTAGCTCCTGAAGCATGCCAAGACCGCGCCAGCTGGTCCAGAAGAAGTCCATGCACCTGGCTGTCCCCTGGCTGCCCCCTCACTGCAGCCAGGTCTCAGCTCAAGTGTCTTCTCCCCAAGAAAACTTTCCCATTTAAAAACATATTTGGAAGCATCCTGGCGGTATTGTTCTTCAGAACATTTGTTACTATCTGAAATTCTGCATGTGTTACAATGTTACTGTGTCTTTCACTAATATATAAGCTTTTTGAGAGCGTGAGCTTTTTTGGTCTTATTTATCCAGTGCTTATCCTCTGAGAAGTGCCTGATAAATACTAATGTAAGGTGAACAAATATGAAGGAGACCATGTCCCTTGTGGCAAAGACTGCTAATTGCCACCCCCCACCCCACCCTTTTTATTCTTCCCTTCTTCCTTCAAAGCAATTGAAGCGCTAAGTGGTTGATGGACACATTACCAACCAGCTAAAGGCAACATTTCCCACTGTCTTGCAGTGAGGCCGATTCCTGTGACCAGGTTATGGCCAGTTGGCATTGTCAGGTGAAAAACAGGATGCCCAGTGAACTTTGAATTTCAGGTAAACAACCAATAATTTTTTAGTATAAATATGTTCCAAATTAAAAGTCTAATGATTTGTTAGGATAAGTAGTCTCATTGGTACAACAACAAAAAAAATGACTGTGAGCTGAAAATCAAATTTAACTGGGTCTCCTGTATTTGTATTTGCTAAATCTGGCAACCCTACCGCGAATGGAACAAAACAACCTCTGTAATTCTAAGGTCACACCCTTAAAACTAACCAGCATGCCTTTACTCTCCTCTCCCCTTCCTGCTAGTCAGAACGTGATGGTGGGGCGCTGTGTGTCATCTTGACCCCGTGGCCCAGGGCTGTCTCTAGGACACACACAGTGCAGCAAGATAATAGAGGAAGGCCAGGCCTGGGAGGACGACATGGACCATGGCTGTTCTACACTCCAGGCCCACCTGCTAGCTGGAACCTGTAATTGAGAGAAAAATCAGCTTCTGCATCTTTAAAGCCTCCGTTAGTTTCTTCTATTAAAACAGCTAAACCAACATCCAAATAAACGCAAAACTATAAATGAGTTATGGGAATTCGAGTACCTGATACATCAGAAAGCTTTGGGAACTATGTATTTCCTCTTCTCATTAACGGAGTTGGTCCCTCTTTATCAAATCTCTCTCTCTAAAGCCTCATTTATTTCGAAGCAGCAGGACAGGGCTAAGTGAGCCCAGCTGCCTGCAGAAGCTGTGTCCCCTTGGCCTCAGAGGACAAGAGCTCAAGGTGAGGCATATGCACAGGTTAAAATTAGGCAAAGGGACCTATAAGCTTTTCTGTTCTCCTAGCGCTGATTCCCAGCTGCCCTGAGGAGCTTCAGAATTCCACGGCCTTTACCTGAGCTCATGAACCACTTTCATCTCAGGAACCCAAGGAGAAGAAAAAGAGCGGAAGGTGATGACACACAGGTGCTGTAACTGGCTGAGCCCTGCCACAGGTGCTCACCACACACCATTTTTAAAACTAATATATTAAAACTGTATATACTAGCTCAGGAGGCTGAGGCAGGCGGATCACAAGTTCAAAGCCAGCCTTAGCAACTTAGCAAGGCCCTAAGCAATTCAGTGAGACCCTGTCTCTAAATAAAATATAAAAAAGGGTTAGGGTTGTGGCTTGGTGGTTAGGCGCCCCTGGGTTCAATCCCCAGGTTTTTTTTAATAAAAAAAAAAGAAGAACAAGCTTTATTGGTTGCCATGGTGAATGGAAGAGAGCGCTTAAAATGGCTCTCGCCCCTGGGGTACATTCACAGATGAGGTAGTTGCTCTCCAAAAGTGTGAGTTCTATTTTTAATATTTTGAGGAGCCTCTTTTTGTGCACACTAAATTTATATGCACACTAAAAGTGCTCAAGGGTCCCCTTTTCTCCACATCCTGAAAGTAGTCATTTTTATTGGAGTGGGGTATTATCTCACTGAAGTTTTGATCTGCATTTCCTTGATGATTATTGATGTCTACCATTCTTTCCTATACCTGTTGGCCATTTGTATGTCTTCCTTTGGAAAACATCTCTTTAGATTTATTGCTAATTTGTGTGTGTGTGTGTGTGTGTGTGTGGTGCTAGGGTTATTTCAGCTTTTCATTTGGTTATTTGGTTTAGCTTTTGTTTTTGTTCTTGAGTCATTTGAATTCTTTATATATCCTTTTAAGGTTTAAATTTTAAGGTTGTTTTTT
Organism: Geosciurus inauris; assembly: GCA_004024805.1. Lineage (NCBI taxonomy): Eukaryota > Metazoa > Chordata > Mammalia > Rodentia > Sciuridae > Geosciurus > Geosciurus inauris. The sequence goes on from PVHX01015283.1 coordinate 38,155, forward strand.
CTAGTTCTGTGAATAATGTGATTGGTAGTTTGATAGAAATTGTACTGCATCTATACATCACTCTGAGTAGCATAGACATTTTATCAATATTGATTCTTCCAACCCATAAACATGGGGTGTCATTCCATGTTTTGCATGCCCTTTTCAGTTTCTCTTATCAATGTTTTACAGTTTTAATTGCAGAGATATTTTGAGAGGGATGCCAGGAATTGAACTCAGGGGCACTCAACCACTGAGCTACATCCCTAGCCCTATTTTGTATTTTACTTAGAGACAGGCTCTCATTGCGTTGCTTAGCACTTTGCCATTGCTGAGTCTAGTTTTGAACTTGTGAACCTCCTGCCTCAGCCTCCCGAGCCTCTGGGATTACAGGCATGTGCCACTGCATCCAGCTCACTGTAGAGATCTTTGTGGTTAAAGTCTCTAGTTACATTTATTTCTAGGTATTTTAACATTTTTGGCTATTATAAATGGGATTGCTTTCTTGATTTCTATTTAAGATAATATGCTAGTCACTTATAACAAAACTGTTTATTCTTTTTGTGTGTTGTGTCCTTCAACTTTGCTGAATTTATTATTTCTAACAGTTTTGAGTAGAATCTTTGGTTCTGTATATAAAACCATGTCATCCATAAACAAAACCTTTCCAATTTGGATGTCCTTTATTTCTTCCTTGCCTGATTGCTCTCACTAGAACTTCTAGTACTGTGTTGATTAAAAGTAGTGAAAGTGGGCATCCTTGTCTTATTCCAGATCTTAGAGAAAAAGCCTTCAGCTTTTCCACTCAGTATGATTCTGTCTTGAGAAATACAGCTTTTATTACACAGAGGTATGTTCCTTCTATTCCTAATTTCAGAGTTTTCATCATGAAGGGACATTGAATTTTATCAAATGTCTTTTCTACATCTATTAGGATGATCGAGTGCTTTTGTCCTTCACTCTGTTGATGTGTTGTATCATGTTTATTGATTTGCCTAGGTTGAACCATCCTTGCATTCCTGGAATGAATCCCACTGGATCCCGGTAAATGATCTTTTTAACATGGTGTTGGATTTGCTTCTTTCCTGAAGACTTGCACATGCTGATCTCCTTACTTCATTCAGGTCTCTGCTCAAACATCACCCTTCAGAGAGCCCTCCCCTGACCACTCCATTTCAAAGGATGTCCTCTCTCACTCCATATCTCCTTACATTGTACCATTTTTCTTTATAGTATCTATCACTTCCTACTTGATATTTTATATCTACTTACTTGTTGTCTGCCTTCCCCACTGAAATGTAAGCTCCATAGAGGCAAGAAATTTGTCTCTTTTGGTGCTAGATCTCTAAGACTGTTGGCACTTTGTAGGTACTGGATACTTTTTAAATAAGTAAATTAGATGAATATAGGTACAGATATGGATGATATGGAGATAGAAAGATGTGATATAGATATAGAGAGATGGAAAGAAATATGGGGAATCACCAAAAGGCCACATTGGGTTTACCTATTACTCCCTCCCTGGGTGACAAGAAAAGGAATAAAACCTCCATGTGCATAAAGAAGTTTGTTTCACTAGAGAAAACTTAGTATTTTTGCATAAGGCTTGCCTCTCTACTGAGATGGAAACGTCCACCAGGTAAGAAGTAACATTTTCACAAAATGCTAGGAATGAGGCATATGAAGTCTAAGTCCCCAGTGGGGAAACTGAGCTAAGAAAGGGGATGAGGTTATGTCTACCATAACGACTGGTATCTGCAAAGGACTTTTTATTTTATTAGACATCTTGCCATCCTTTCTTCTCATTTAAATCCTCATGATGATTCTGCTAGGCAAGTGATGGTGATATTGGTACTTTTACAATTATATTTAGATGTAATTATTAGTCTCCTGAACTTGTACACTTAGAAATAGTTGAGATTTTTAATTTTAGGTTATGTGTATTTTATCTTAATTTTAAATATATATCATTATTAGTCATAACTTCATTTTGCAGATGAACCAAGTGAAGCTCAGAGAGGTTGTGACTTGAAAAAGTCACACAGCTGGGGGCTAAGGAAATTTGCCTCAACATCAGAGCCTCTGAGTCCTGCCCTGCACCTGCCCTGCACAAGGGACAGGAAACTTCACTGCATATACAACTCCACAATGTGTGAAGAACCACTGGGAAGCTAGAAGAACAGTGCCCTGGCTTTTCCAAGGAGCCTTCCAATTGCTAATGCAGCACAGCTGATCATGAATTTGGCCACAAAGCCTGCTTCTCCTACAATACTATGCCCATGGGTGGCTGATTCAACAGACAACAGTTCAGCACAGTGTGTTACTGACTCTCATTTTGTGACAATTAATTTGCTTGGTGACCAAGAGTGCTCAATGGTTACATTAACATGCAAAATAGAATTAAACATTTATGCATCCTTTATCTCTTCATTTCTGGAGGGATAAGTACTACCAGTGTCTGCAAAAGATATTTTCATTGACATTATTTATCTGCTTCACCTGACTGGAAATTGCACTTGAGAAACAAGAACACACCACAGTAGTTTTATACAGACTAGATATTCAAGGGAAATATGTAGCCTGAGATCCTAGGACCACATAAATGCAGCATGATAAGACATGAAGAATCAGACCTGAACATGTTAGTGCTCAATAGAGACTTCTTAGAAGAACCCATCCAAGTTTCCTGAGTCTCTATTTAACATGTGGCATTGTGCTAGGAATGACGGAGTTTCACCTCATGTGCCACCTTTGTTTTAATGTCCAAATCACTGTGGTGAGACAAAATCTGGGGCCTGATTATCAGAGCTGCAGTCATAGCATGGAGCCAATTTAGATCATGCTTCTGTCTTTTTCATATGAGCTGCGTCATCTGAATTCAGTGTCAGGCTTCTAAGGCAATGCATAAACTCTGGAATCAGAGACCTGCATTTGAATCTTAGCACCTTCACTTAAATTACCTTAGAAAAATTACCTAACCTTACCGATCCTGTTTACTCATCTCAAACAAACAAAAAGATAATAATATCACCTACCTTGTACGACTACTGTGAGAACTAAATGAGATAATATATGCAAATCACTGAGCACAGTATGCAATGGTATTAAGAGCTAAATGGTCTATGTATGTGTGTATATATATATATATATATATATATATATATATATATACATATACTGTATTATATTATTAGTACAGTGCTAGCCTATTTACTCTTTGTAAATATCAGCAATTATTGAGGGCCATGAGAAAAAGTGATCCTGAGCTGGGTGCGGTGGCTCAAGCCTGTAATCCCAGCACTTAGGGAGGCTGAGACAGAAGAATCGCAAGTTCAAAGCCAGCCTCAGCAATGGCGAGGCGCTAAGCAACTCAGTGAGACCCTGTCTCTACATAAAACACAAAATAGGGCTGGGGATGTGGCTCAGTGGTCGAGTGCCCCTGAGTTCAATCTCCAGTTCCAAAAAAAAAAAAAAAAAAAAAAGAGAGGGAGAATAAGTGATCTGTTATTTATTTGGGCTATATTTTATTCAATACTAGTATTTATTGAGCACCTGTTATGTGCTAGACCCCAGTCCAAGTGTTGCGCATGCACTAATTCATGGGATCTTCATACAGCCCTTGGACTCCATTGGTGGGGAGAAGGACTGTGCACCATGTCCTGCAGGGGCTTAGACCCTGAGAAACAGATCTGGAATCTGGTGGAAGAAGATGCAAGGCACAGTTAAGATAGCAGACATGCTTTATTCAGAGGTGGCAGCAGCCGCTCCACCCCGTCTTTCCATGGGCCTTTAGTATATGCAAGCCAGACAAAGAAGGCACAGTGCCAACAGGTTACATAAGTAAACATGAGCACAAGCAGATAGTTATGGCCTTGAGTCCATATGCTGAATCAGAGTGTTCATGACCTTGACCACATACTAAAAACAGCCTGCCAGAACCTCAGCAAGGGAGCCTCAGTCTAGCCACCCTAGGCCTGCTCCACAACCCTTGTCTGGCTCCTATGTACCTGACCTTTTGACCACCATTCTTACCAAGGATCAGTTGTTACTGCTTTGTAATCAGAAAAACAAAGTGCTATTTTTTTAAAAAAAATTAAGATCTTAAATTCATATTTGTTGACTGTCTTGCAAACTATTGCCCAATTCTCTCAGAACCTAAATACTGAGCCATCGATGTGTCCTTTAATTTTTCCAGTAGGCAGAAGTGTATGGCACTGGCCAAGATGCTATGGGAAATAAAACAAATGTCTTCTCCTTGGGATCTGCAGGTGTGTGAGGTGATTACTGGTGAGAGCTGACAGTCATTTAGTGCTTAACCATTTGCCCAGTTGCCGTGCTGAAAGCTCTACTGATAACAAACCCGCGAGAAAGGCACAATTCACATCCCCCTTGTGTGAAGAAAGAAACCAAAGCCTTCAAGGGTTAATGATTTGCTTGGAAACCCAAGAAACTTCATCTAGGCTGAGTGCCCCGTGGCTGCTGCAGGCCATGATTCCATCTTGCTTTCCCCCGCTGGCCTGGAAAGCAAAATGCCCGAAAGGTATCTGAAATATTCCTGGCACAGCGAATACCAACTTCTTAATACACTCCCATCACTAAATACCAGTGCATTTACCAGACACTAAACTTTAAATGCAGATACTTACAGAGCTAGTGAGTTCTAAAGAATTCCGCTCTCAGAATTTATGGACCTTTTCTTACATCTTCCACCAGCACCTCTTTCCCACTTTCCGCATTTGGAGATGGGCCTGAGATGGAGAGGAAGCCATCTCCCTGCTCTTGCTTGCCAATTCTCAATTTCAAGATGTCCTATTACACCTGATTTACGGCCTGACAGGGCTCATTCTAGTCCACAATCCCGAGCGGGAGAAACGCACAGGGGAAAATAGTCTAACAACGAGCTTGTCTTAATGCACTGTGGGGAATTTTTTAAGTGAAAAGGCTCAAGAAGCGGGGACATTTCAAACAGCCAATTATGAATAACAATCATTTGAGGGCCCAGCGCAGTAGATCTTCCAGCTCATTCAGTTTTCATCTAATTAAATCTTTCATTTCCACAGGCAGCATGCTGTACAAGCTTGTGTTTGCTTTTGTTGGCTGGAGATAATCAATAGGCTAAATGTGGATGCATTTCAGCATTTATTAGCAGCTCAATTGGAAGTTGTTTTATTTTAATAACATCTTTGCTTTCGTTGTGTTCAGAGTAAATCGACAGCTTTGAAGAATAATAGACGACAGAAAACTGGTTATAATATCCCATTAGGAGTAAAGAAATCAGAGAATGAAAGGGAACTCAGAGAGAAATTGAAAAACACTTTGGAGCTGCATTTTCTTTATTACAAAAAAAGAAAACCAAACAATCTGCCTTCCATTCCCTTCAAATATCGTCAAACTATTTGATTTTCACTAGATAGATATACCTTCCCCCCAAAATGACAATAAACTCCCCTTTTCCATCACTTTTGTTTGTAGCTCATATTTAGTTATTTTTCATTAATTTCTATTAAGCAATAACACGGATTCAAAAGGAGAGAACCAGCTGCAAAGTGCTCACCAGCAGGGAACCCAATGCCTCTGTTCATATCCTCAAATAGTAAGCAGGCTGGTAGGAACAGGAATCCTTAAGAACAGACATGGAGCCAGGCACAGTGCTGCACACCTGTAATCCCAGCGACTCGGGAGGCTGAGGCAGGAGAATCTCAAGTTCAAGACTAGCCTCAGCAACTTAGCCTGGCCCTAAGCCATTAAGACCCAGTCTCAAAAAATTAAAAAGGTCTGGGAATGTAGCTCAGTGATAAAGCATCCCTGGGTTCAAGCCCTGATACCAAATAATAATAATAATAACAACAACAACAACAAACATGGCAGGTCCACCATGACAAATGATTCATAAAGAGCTTGCCGCACACCCTGGCCTGTAGGATTCAAACTGAAAGTAGGCTTCTTGTGAAATCCTGATTAGTGTACCAACCATGATGGGACCTCTAGGAAGCATCCAAAGCAGCCAAACTCATAAGACAGAATGCTTAGTGGAGGCTGGGGCAGGGGAGGGGACATCCAGAGCTTCCATGGGAAAGATGATAAAATTTGATGATGATAATGCTGATTGTACAAAAAATGCAATTGAGCGGTACCCTTAGAAATTGTCAAAAGGGTTTAAGTTTGATGTTATATAAATTTTACCATAATTTAAAAATCCAAACACTTTAATCCCCAGGTTAATTTGTCCTCTGATATTTCACACCTGAGCACACTGCACATCCATTCTCCCTAGTGTTGAAGCCAGGTATCTGTGCCCTGACTCCTCCCTTCTCCTGAGCACCCCAGGTCCATTCTACTGCCTGAATGAATACATAGTCTCTCTACTTCCGTCATCTCCTGCCACCTCCCTAGTGCCAGTGACCTTCCTCTCTTACCTGAATTCTTTTTTTTTTTTTTTTTTTTTTGGTACTGGGGATTGAACTCAAGGATACTTGACCACTGAGCCACATCCCCAGCCCTATTTTGTGTTTTATGTAGAGACAGGGTCTCACTGAGTTGCTTAGCCCCTTGCCATTGCTGAGGCTGGCTTTGAACTCGCGATTCTTCTGTCTCAGCCTCCCTAAGTGCTGGGGTTACAGGCTTGAGCCACCGTGCCCGGCTCTTACCTGAATTCTTAAATGAACTCCTCCCTGGTTTTCCTACATCTGCTCAGGCCCTGCTCCCCAGAGGCTCTTCCCCACCAGCAACCAGGCTGAACTTTTACAGATATAAACCAGGTGCTGCCAACTTCCTGTCTTTGAGGCTTCCCATTACATTTGGAATAAAATCCATACACCCTAGACTTTCTTTAGTTTCTCAAATGAAAAAAATTGCATGCTTATTCGGGGCCTTTGCCCACAGCCATACCTTGGCCTGGAACATTCTCCCCTTATCAGTTACCTAGCCAAACCCTCCTTTGACTTCAAGCCTCAGCAGAAATGGCACTTTTTCTCAAAATGTCCTTTAGGGATGCCACATTGCTGACAGCCTCTGCTATCCTCCCAAGCTCTCTCTTCTTTTCCCCTATAATACTTCTGTGCTTTCATATTAATATATTCCTCCCTACCCAGCAGACTGTCAGATCCTGAGGTCAGCAACCACATCTGCTGATTAATGTTCCCAGCACCTCGCACAACATCTGGTACATAGTAGATACTTAATAAACATCTGTTGCATGGATGAATAAAGAAAAGAAGGCACATTCTTTTAGGCCACCCCAAAAGAAAATCAGCAAACCTCCCTTTAACAGGTTTTCTTTTCTACCTTTTTCCTTTCTTCAGGACCCGCAGACCTCTGTAAATCATCAGAAACTGCTCCATGGACACTGTTCCTCACCCCCGCTCACAGCCACCTGATGTTCAAGACACACACTCCAAGGCCTTCTTGCAAAAGGGCCTTGCCTTTCTTGAGGTGGGGCTCAGAGTGATACTCGTCAAACACAAGGTAATTGCTTGAGTTGTTTCCTGCCACAGTATAAGTCCATCAACAACAAGTGCCACATAGCTGTCCCTTTGCCTTGGTTTTCAGTGGCATGCTGCCTTCTGTGCCGTGAACAAATTCCTCGAAACCACGTGAGATCAGCAATAGAGATGGAATATGAAATGAAGTCTGTAATCGCCAAGCACCGAAGCTGCCTACTGCCTTGCTCAGCAGCAGCGCCGAAGCTGAAGCCACCAGCTGCCTCCAAGTGCCTCTCCTTTCACAGGCGATCTTCCCCTAGGTGATGCTCCAGCAAGCAGTACTTGGGTAATGACCAATGCTACAGTGGTTATTATTGTTATTATGGACTCTATTTTATTTTCATTTAATTAGTAATTATTTTAAATTACATGGCTGAAGAGCTGCTACAATGGATATTTCCTGGCAGTCAGTGGCTCCTTCTCCATCAGTGCAGAAATATGGGCTATTCTGAGTTCAGCCATGAGAGGCTGTAGGGATGAACACCTCTCAGCACCATATGGTGCATCCTGAACCTCGTGTCTTTTCACAACAAATAGTTTCACTTCTGTTACCATTAAAGAGAGATATGTAAAAACTCTCTTCCCTCCAGACAGAGCTCCCACACTGCCAGGCCCTTAGTGTCTGAGAGGAGGAAACTCCACCCTCCTGCAATGCAGATTGGTGTTCCTTTCTATGTCCCCTCTCAAGGATGCTCAGGTTCACAGCTAATACTTAACTGGACATAAAATGCACAATTCCTCTTTGAGGGTTGATACTTAACAAATCTGGTAACAAACAGGGTAAAGTCTCAAACAGGCACAGGCCTGAGGGTAGGCCTAAGAAGCAAACTGAGTAACTTACTTGGTTTTTTTTTTTTTTAAACATTTAGGGATAGTCTTTTGGGGAGGAGTTGGGGGTACTAGGAATTGAACTCAGGGGCACTTGACCACTGAGCCACATCCCCAGCCCTATTTTGTATTTTATTTAGAGACAGGGTCTCACTGAGTTGCTTAGCTCCTCACTTTTTTTGCTAAGGCTGGCTTTGAACTTGTGATCCTCCTGCCTCAGCCTCCCAAGCCACTGGGACCACAGGTGTGTGACACTGTCATGAGTATGCTCTATTCAGATTTTTGAACCAGGGTGAAAAAACATGAACCTGGAGAACTTTTTGTGTTAGAAAGTAAGGAAGTGCTCAAACAATCATGAAGTGATGTTAAAAGGACACAGGAAGCTGGGCATGGTGGCACACACCCAGGATCCCAGTGATTCAGGAGGCTGAGGCAGGAGAATCACAAATGCAGAGCCAGTCCCAGCAACTTACATAGCCAGAACCTCAGCAATGTAGCAAGACCTTATCTGAAAATGGAAAACTAAAAGAAGTGGGGATGTAGCTAAGTGGTAAAATGTCCTGGGTTCAATCCCTGGTACCAAAAAAAAAAAAAAAACAGGAACCACCTGAAGTGGCTCCCACTAGGCAAACTGGGAAATTTTGATCATTAAAATAAATAATGACAGTACCACATTAAAACCTATTGAATACCCAGGCATGGTGGTGCACGCCTATAATCCTAGTAGCTCGGGAGGCTGAGGCAAGAGGATCACAAGTTCAAAGCCAGCCTCTGCAGAAGCCAGGTGCTAAGCAACCCAGTGAGACCCTGTTTCTAAAACAAATACAAAATAGGGCTGGGGATGTGGCTCAGTGGTTATGTGCCCCTGAGTTCAATCCCTGGCACCATCTTCCCATCGCCCCCCCCAAAAACTATTGAATACAATAAGCATTCAAGAATCCATGCTGTTAGAAATAAATGGAAAGAGAAAGTGCTTTATAGCACAAAGACAACTACAAGATGCAGAAGAAACGATGGTGACACTACA
>PVHX01015284.1:0-47397 GCA_004024805.1 Geosciurus inauris
CTGGGGGAGGCTGGTGGGGGCTGGGACCACCGAGCAAGGAGTGGGACTGGGGCTCACCCACCGTGATGATGAAGGGCAGCGTGTTGACCATCTCCAGGATGAAGGACACTCGGATGATCTGCTCCCAGATGTTGCCCTGGGGGCCAAAGGAGGCTTCAGAGCTGGTACAGGGAGGACAGAGGACAGGGACAGGGGCAAGGGCAGCCCAGAAGGTCAGGGAGCGATGCTGGGGGTCAGAGGCGAGGAGGAGGGCGGGACGAGGGGACTCACTTTGTAGCTGAGGTAGATAAGGAGCATGGTCTCCAGGAAGCTTATTGTGGCCACGATGACCTAAAAGAAGATGAGGAGCAGCCCCGGGGTCTGAGGCAAGGGCAGGGCCGGGCCGTGTGGGCCTGTGTGTGCAGGTGTGCACAGGCTGTGGGGCTGTGGACAGGGTTCTGATGCAGGGGCAGCCTGCCAGCCAGGATGGATGAGGCAAGAGGTGCAGGGACATGGACAGCGGCCGCCTGGCTGCTCCAGAAGGTGGAGGTGGGCCATGAGGCCATGTAGGGAGCCCTGAGCAGATGGCAGAGTGGGGGAGAGCCCTCAGAGCTGGCCTGGGCCACCCACCCCCACTCGCATCCCCTCGAAGACAGCAAGTCAGGGGCAAGTCCGCAGGAGGGAGAGGTTTTGAACAAGAAACAGACGAGGAGGGACAGAGCACCTCAGCAGTCCCCTGCTCCCTGAGCCTGGGTGTGCCCTAAGTGCTCCCTGAGCCCAGCTCCTGTGAATGGCCTCCACTGCAAGGAGGGGGGAAGGTGGGGCGCTCTCACCTGGATTGCCCACAGAGCCATCTTCCTCTCCACCCACAGGATTGGGGCCCTGGGGAGAGAAGGGAGGTGAGCCTTGGGCAAGGTGTAGCAATGGGGCCATAGCCATCAGCGGCCCCCCTCCACTGGGCCCAGCCCAGATAGGCTCAGGAGTGCCTCGCAGACACAGTGGGAGCCCCACAGCCAGATGCAGGGACTAATGGGGGAGGGGGAACCAACATTATAGCTCTCAAGTTGCTCCTCTCTGAAGGGGACATCCCCAGCACTGACCCAGCCAAGGTCCAGAGCTGCAGCTGAAGGTGTCTACAAGGACCTTGGGCAACTTCAGGCTGAGGCTGGCCATTGCCCTCAGAGGTTAGGCAGTGTGACTCCAGCCATAGCCACCCCTGTCCACCCCATCCACCCCATGTCCCCCAACCCTGGCAAACAGGAGCCAGCAGTGACTCACCAGTTGATCTCAGAGGAGGAGCCATTGAAGGTGTACTTGTGCTTCACGCAGCCCCAGCTTGTGGAGAGACAGAGAGCTGGTCTGTCCAGGCCCTAGGGCCAGCCCCAAGTCCCTTCCAGGGCTGCCATAGGCTCAGGGTGCATGGGACCGGGACCCAGCCCACATCCTGATGGGGGTCTGAACTCTAGCGTTTTGGCCGAGATCCTGCAGGATGAGGTATGAGCTCTTCCTGTCCCAGCGGAAGGGTGACAACACACCCACGCCTGGGACCTGGGGCTGACAGCAAGATTCTGGTAGGAGGGAGCCAGGGACTCTGCCTGCACTGTCACACACTCCCTGGAAGGGCCCACAAAGCCAGAGCAGAACCAGGAGCATTCCAGGCCCCCGGAGGCAGAGCTGCCTCAAACGAGGCTGGGCGATGCCCAGAGACAGGCAAGGCTCCTGCCCGAGGTGCTGACTCAGCAGTGCAGGGCCCTAAGCCACTCTGGAGGACAAGCATCTCTAAGCCACCTGGCCCAGCTGGCTGGCGGGTGACAGGACATGGCTGGCATGCCAGCGTGCATTCCTGGCCAAGGGACTTCATTGCTTCAGAGCCCGTGAGAGGGAAGGGAGCCCCTCCATCCTGACCCACTTCCCTCCAGAAACATCCTGCCAACTGAAGGCCATCCACTGTCCACCCTCTCACCTCGCCTGCCGCCCTCCCACCCAACGCCTGCCCCCGTCTCCCATCACCTGCCGTCCATCTGTCCTTCATCCCTCCATTCACGTTCTCATCTGGGATCCACCTGTGCGTCTGCCCAATCTCCATCCTACCCCTACCCTCTGTCCTCTGCCCTGTGCCTCTGCCCTCTGTCCTTCTGTCTACCCATCCATCTAGATGTCTATCCACGACCTCCTCACCGCCCATCTGACCACCCACCCACCCACCACCCACCACCACCCAGGCGCTAGGCGCCGGGCTAGGGATGGGTGATGAGTACTACGTGCTGGGCCCTCTGAGGAGAGGGAGCCAGGAGCCCTGGAGCTTCCGGGACTCGGAGAAAGTGAGATGGACCCGGAAAGGGGGTTGAGAGCCAGGGAGCACCCTGTTCTCTACGGCTGTGGTGGGTTCTGCCCTCCTCTGACCTGCACAAAGCTGGGAGGTGTCCTCAGTTGTGTGTGGGGTTCTCTGGCCTGGGGATGCCAACTCCCACTAAAAGTGGGTGATAGACAGACAGGAAGAGGAAGGGCAGGTTTATACGCAGCTTCCAGGGCCTGCTCCTTCCCGGCTCAGCTCCCAGGACCCCAGCAGTTAGGGAAGGTCCTGCTCGGAGGAGCCTGAGAGGAGCCCTGCCCACAGATGCTGCAGCGGCACCCACACCACAGGCTGGCAGAGCCCCGTGGCATCTGAGCCCACTCTCCAGTGTGCTGGTGCTGAGGGTCACCAGGTAGTTGAGGAAGTACACTGAGCTCAGGAGTAACAGGCTGTGTGGAAGAGGAAACCAGCAGCAGACGGTCAGGGGCCCCGTCCTGGGAAGCCAGGATGCGCCTGAAGCAAGAACTCAGACTCCAGGAGGGGAGGATTCTTGGACTCCAGGGAACAGGACGGGAAGAGCAAAGAGGCAGACTAGGCCCCAGGAGAGACGGAATGCACAGGGCGTTCAGAACCAGCACATCCTCGGGAGCCCGGGACCCAGCATTCCAACCCCAAGGAGTCCAGAGCCAGTGACCAAGGAGAGGAGGTCTCCAAGGACATTTTCCAAGACAATCCAGCACTGAGAGCTGCTGGACCAACCCAGAGATGAGACAGAGCCTGACCAAAGCATCCCTGGCAGAGACTCCAGCAGCCTCCAGGGAAGAAAACGACATGTCCCTCAAGGATTGGGGCAGGAAACAGCAGTGTGAGGAGCAGCAGGACCACACGGAAACCTTCAGAGAAGTCCCCAACCATCCCTCGAAAGGCTCCTACAGGACACCACAGTCTGCAGGTGCCTCTTCCTCAACGCGGCCAGAACACGCCTGGGCCAGGAGGGTCAGGCAGAGCCTCCAGAGAGGGGCCACAAGCCCCAGCCGGCTTGCACCCTGCTGCAGGGGGCTCCCCAGGGCCAAGCCCCTCCTGGAGTGAGCATGAGGACCCCTCCCATGCAGGGCCACCTGGACCCTCCAGGCTTGCTGGACCCTCTGGGTCCATGGGCAGCTCCAGAGCGGGGCCCCTCTCCCACACCGAGCCCCGGACAGCATACTGGGCATGGCTCTGGCCCTATCAGGGCATGGGTACTCAGATAGGGGTTCTTGGGACTCAGAAGGACTCCCCAAGGACCAGTCATGGAGCTTTCTAGAGGCCAGGCTGGGTGCTGGTCACACCACAGGGCCTGGGCAGGCAGGTTCAGCCCCAGGGCCCAGGGAACCCAGCCCCGTGGGTCACACCCACCATCCGATGCCCAGGGCCGGGTTGTCCAGCAAGACCCGGATGATGTAGAGCAGGCAGGTGAGGAGCTTCAGGGAGAAGTTGAACAGCCGGATCCTCAGGCCTGGGGGAGACGGGCATCAGGCAGGGTCCCACAGCTCTCCCTCTGACAGCTGCACCCCAGAGCACCCCTGGCAGGGCCTCCCCCATGTCCGGGGCTGCCTCAGGAGGCACCATATGCCCACTGCTCAGACGTGGCAGTCAGGGTGCAGGGACTTCCTGAGGCTGCCCGCTCTGTGGCTGGCGGCTTGGAGCCCACACATAACCTGAGCCCCTTTTGGACTCCCTGGGAGGTCCAGGGTGGCCAGTCTTAAAGCTGGGAAGGAGTGTGCAGGACCCACAGGGAGGAGGCCCAGCCCAACCTGGTGTCCAGCGCAGGGGGGGGCAGTGTGCCCACAGGCCCCGCCACGGCTCCCTGGAGATGTGCTGCTCTTGGGCAGAGGGAAGCGGAGAGGAACTGCCCCGTGCGCCCACCATTCAGCCACACAGCCCCAGCCCCAGGGCTCCCTCTGGTGCTCCGCCCCCTCCTGCCTGGGAGTGCCCAGCCCCCACTCACTGGATCTTTGGTTTTTGATGAAGAACAGTTTGAGCCTCTCCTTGAATGTGTTCTCGTTCACGTAGAACTCCACCTGGACCCTGGGACAGGAGAGGGGACCCGTCGCAGCCAGTGGGGGCTTGACCAGGAGGCAGCCTAGAGCCCCACTGACTTGTCCCAAGCTGCATGACGGAGAGACACTGCCCACCTAGGACCCAGGAAGCCCCGGGCCCAAAGCAGCCACCTGCCCACAGCCTTCCCGGTGCCTCCCCGCACACGAGGGCCACGGGCCACTGCCTGCCTAGCATCTAGGGCCTCCGGGTCCCAAGGAGGCTCAGGCTGTAGCACCCGACGGGCTTTGGGTACACAGGGCTCTACACACCCCAGGACCTATGCGGAGCACCCAGAAGCTGATGGCCATTCACTATCTGGTGGCCTCTGGTGGCGTGTTCTAAAGCCACCTGGCCTGAAGGACAGGCAGTCGGGCCAGTAGGCTGGCAGCAGCAGTCAGGCCTGAGCTGCCCTGCAGGCCAGCAGTGGAGCCTTCTGGCAGAGGCCGCCTTCCCTCGGGCTCCCCTGAGCCCCGGCCATTGGTCCCAGGCCCCTCCCACCTGCACACGATCGCCTCTGGCCGTCTCCAAGCCGTCCACCCCAGCTGGGCTCCCTGCAGTCCTGAGAGCAGACCACAGTGGACCCCGTGGGAGTGGACCGAGGGTGCCGGATGGGGCTAGCACATGGCCCACCCACTGTCGGCCCATCTGGTCCCCAGGAGTAACATGGGCCTGAGGCTACTGCCTGGCTCTCTGTGCCCAGCTCTGATGGAGTTTGGGCCAGGCTGGGGCTCCGCGTCCCACTGAGAGGAAAATGCCAACGGACACTTGGAGGGCAGACGAGTGAGGCCGGAGCCAGGCTCCCTGCAGGAGCTGTGCCCCCTTCGCACTCCCCTCTGGGAGTGGCCATGCCCCTGGGGTGCTGGGCACTGACCTCCCTCAGCATGACCTTGGGGGCCTCCAGCACAGGCTGTGTCCCTTCCTGCTCCCGAGCACGGTCAGGTGGAGGCGACAGGCATGGGGTGGGATGACGGTCTATGTGGGGCACTCAGCACATGGTCCCCCACCTCAGCACAGTGTGGGGTCATGGCATAGGAGGGCAGAGGGCCGAGGGCCCACGGGCAGAGTCCTGCTGCCTAAGGGCACACGCTGCGTGTAGGAGGTGACCGGCAGCTCCCAGTGCAGTGAGGCCAGTGCAGGCCCAGGTCCCTGTGCCCACCACTCCCTCCTCCCCATCATCAACCATGGGCAGGGGCCTCTCCTGGGCGGCTGGGCCACAAACGGTCTGCTCTGAGTGGGCGTGGGCTCTGTCAAGGCAGCCGGAGAGTCTGATGTCACTGTCTGGCTGGGGCTCCCTGCCCAATGTCCTGAGAGGTGTTTAAGGCAGTTGGAAAGGGCAGAAGCCGAAATCCATTACGGCGCTGAGACGGGCTTTGGGAGGCGCAGGGACGAGACGAGGTCAGCAGCCTGGAGCCCCAGGAGGGAATCCTAGCGGCCTTACATTAGGAGGAAGCAGAGAGCAGGAGACAGACACATGTGCTCTCTCGCCACAGCAGGCCCTGTGCCCCTGCGGGCTCGGCCAGCAAGAAGCCATCATCAGATGTAGCCCCAGGACCTTGGAGCAGACCGTGAGCCAAGTGAGCCCCTTTCTTTGTTGCACACGGGTCTGAAGCACGCTGCTGGCAACGGAGGCCAGACCGTGAACTCTGGACTCCCTCTCTGGACTCCCTCACTTGCTGCGTCCCCCACCCCACCCTCCATGCATCTGAGATGCCCCAGGTCCAGGTCCTCTCCAAGGCCCCACTGGGCAAGACAGAACCCAAATCCCCTCTCTACGCTCTGCCCTCTGCTTGGTCTCACTGGACAGCTGGACACCACCTCGTGGGACACTGCTGCTTGCCCCTCTGCTCTGCCTGCACCCCTGACTAAGGCTCACCTCTGACCTCACCACCAGGCCCAGAAGGCTCGCCCAGCCTCCCCTCTGCGGGTGGACGCCTTGCCCACCACGGCTCAGGGGTCCTCTAAGCTGTGGGCACCCCACCCACACTCCCTTCTGGTTCCATCTCTTTTGCCCTCCCAGGGTCTCTGCCTGCCCCTCCGGTGTCCCGGGCCCCTGGGGCTGGCGCTGCTTCTGCCCCTGCTCTTCACCTCCCCACTAGCCACCAGCAAAGACCATGAGGCCACTGCACCGGCTCCGTCTCCACAGTCAGGAAATGGAAAGCTCATCCCTGCTCCTGCTGGCCTCCCTGGGGCTTCCAGGAAGCAGGGTCCCTGCCTGGGCAGGGAGTCAGGACTGCTGACCACAGCTGGTCACACCCTGGCCTCCGTGAGCAGAACACGGAGCCACCACTCAGCAGGGTGAAGGCCCGGCCAGCTGTGGACACCTGTCTGGGCAGCCCCCAGGGCACGGGGTGGGCAGCACCCACCTATGGGGGAAAGGGGTTCTCTGTGGAGCCAGAGAAACCCACAGGACCCAGCAGCAGGGCACCCCTCAAGGCTGGAGCCCTGCAATGCCAGAGGAATTAAGGAAGCTTCCACCTTTGATTTTTAATGAGCGGTGCTGCCCACTTCTGACACCATAGACGTAAACTGTCCTGACCCTGAAGCATGCTGACCGTGGCAGGTGCCCTGATGACTTGCCAAGGGGCAGGGGCAGCACCAGGGAGGAGCCTGGCTGGGTTGGTGGGCCACCCCCTCCTGCAGCCCTGGGGCTCACAGGCACTCGCTGGGCTTGTTCCCACAGCTCCTGGGGTCATGGCCCAGGCTGCTGGGGAGCCAGACACGGCCGCCCCCACCTGGCCTCCTCGCCTCCTCTCCCGGGCGTGGGAACAATGGCAGCAGTGGCCTCCCACACGGTGCGAGGGCGCAGGCAAGGTGCTTTGTCAGTGAAGCTGAGACGAGGCCCTGGGCTGCGCCCGCTTCCCTCTCGGTGTGTGCTCAGAGGGAGGGTGCTCCCAGGGGCTGCGCACCGGCACCCCAACGTGCCTGCATGGGCAGCTGGGCCCCCAGTGCCGTCTGGGACTGCTCAGGCTGCCCATCCACGGGCCTGGCCCCGGTTGCCTGAGTGGACAGCTGCATGGGAGCTGGCAGACAGGTGGCCTGGCGCCCGCCTTGCCTTGCTCGGTGCCCTGCAGAGCAGAGGACTGGCTAGAGCAGGGAGAGAGACCCGGGTGTGACATGCCACCCACTCCTCCTGGAAACCCCTGGGCGACTCTGGATCTGGCTAGAAGGCTGGGGTAGGCACCCGAGCTCTCCTGGCTGCTCCCCACCGTCCCAGGCTAGCTCCACAGGCCAGCCTGCTGTCCCAGGTTAGTCTGCTGCTGGGCACTGTCATTCCCCAACCCCACAGGGCCTAAAGGTGGGGGCGGGGGGCGTCCCGGGGATGAGGCTGGCTGCTGCCGGGCACCCGTGCCCAGTACTCGAAGGGACGGGGGCCCAGGGCCCTGCAAGCCCAAGCTGGGAAATGAGGGAAGGAGGGTCAAAAATGGCCAGGGTGGGCAGGCGGGGGCTTCCTATACTAAACAGATGACCCTGGCCCTGTCCTACAAGTCTGCTGTCCTGGGATCGGCAGGGTCTTTGTTCCAGCGGAGGCCCAAGGACAGCTCTGGAGGGGTGTGGACTGCAGCCTTGGCCAGCTGCACACTGCCTGTACCCCTGCAGGCCTGGGACCCAGACCCCAGTGCCTCCACCAGCCTGGGGTGGGGTGGGACAGCCCAGGGCAGCGGGCAAGCCTCCATCTCACGCCTGTTACCTGTGGCGCCACAGGCCGCTAGGCTGGGAGGCTGGGAGAAGAGGCTGGGGCTGAGGACCTAGCCACCTGGCCCTCAACCCCTCGAGAGGTAACAGGTGACAGCCACAGCGGCAAGAGCCCTCCCATGCTCTGCAGCTGGAGCGCATGAAGGGTGGTGACTGCCGCCAGTGGCGTTGATGAATGAAACTGTTGACGAAAGGCCTCACTTGGAGGCAGACCTGGGCGGGGAGGGAGGCTTTCCCAGGTGCTGTGCTGAGGGGTTCCGGCTTCCCCTGCCTCAAAGCCCCTGGGAGCCTGGCCTCCTCGCCAAGGAGACCACCTCCTCTTCCCCGTGCTGGCGAGACACGCCCCTGCCCAGCTGCAGGGCACTCCCATGGGGACTGGTCTGCCAGGGTGTGAGGACACACATGTCCCCCAAAGCCCCTCCCCTACAAAGCACTTACTGAGAGAGGGAGGATTCCAGGCTGAACTCTTCCACGTGGGGCCTGGGAACAGCAGACTCATCAACGCAGAAGGCAGGTGGACAGAGGGGCTGGGCTCCGGGCAAGGTGCAGGGGCAGTGGGGCGTGCCCGTGCCACACTCCCGTCTGCAGAGCCCCAGCCCACAGCCAGTGGTGCCAGGGCAGGCAGCCCAGCACGCACAGCAAGGCAGGTGGCAGCCAGGCCTGCCCGCCGCACCCCTGTACCAGGAAGCAGCGCAGCCCACCAGGGATGCCCGAACATGCAACCCCTGCTCGGGGCCCGCTGGGGTGCCAACCAAAGGACGGGGTTCCCCGCCTTCAGCCAGTGCCCCACTGTGCTCTGCCCAGCGCTAAGCGTGCCCAGGCCCAGCAGCAGCAGGACCGGCCCCGCCAGAGGCACTTCACCCAGAAGCTGAGGGCGGCGAGAGCAGCCCGCACACGGTGGCGCAGGGGCCTGCCTGGCTACCCGTCTCCTCTTCCACTCGCTGCCCATCCAGATACCTGGGGCTGGGCCTGCCAGCACTGCCCCTTGGCTTCCGGTGGCTGGGCCAGGCTGGGACTGCGAGCTACAGCTTCTTGGCGGTCAAGGAATCCCTCCACAAGGCCCGACCTGGGCAGCCTGGCCAGGGTTTTCCCAAACTGGCTAGTGGGAGCTGGCACCAAGTTGTGTGGTCCATACTGGACAGGAGCTCAGGGGCAAAGCCTGGTGGGAGTGCCTGCATGTGGGCTGGGCAGGGGAGTGCAGGGGGGTCTTGCTCTTTGCTGATGCTGTGCTGTTCTGGGCCAGCTCCCCCAGAAAGGACTTCAGGGGGGCCTCTTTCAATCCTCAAAGCAACCACTTTCCAGAAGAGGAAACCAAGGTTCAGAGCAGACCATCGCCTTTCCAAGATCACACAGAAAAGGAGGAGGGAGCCAGCCTGCAGAGCTGTGGGCACCCTGCCATGGCCTGTGCAGTGCCCTTTGGTGGGTAGGCTCCCTCCCGGTGCCCCCAGCCCTAGAAACTCCTGGTCTCTGGTCCTGGCAAGGTGGAGGCTGGACCCACCCCTGGGAGGGTTAAGGATCTGGATAGGTGTGGCTGTGGATTGGCAGTTCCACAAAGTTCAGGGGAGCCCAGGCTTCACTGGACCTAAGGCTTGGAGTGACCAGGAGCATCAACAGGTTGTGTGTTGGGTTGGATGAGGTCCCTCTCACTAGCCCCAGCGTAGCCCAGAGTCCTGAGCTGTGGCCAGAGCTGCACCAGAGTCTGCAGGAGACCGGCTGTGACTGGTCATAGGAGGACCTGCAGTGGGTACTGTCCAGCTGGGGCCCCTCCATGTGTGGCCTCCCTGGGCTCCTCTCCACCTCACCCCAGCCCTGGCCTGGCTGCTTCCTCCTCATCCTGGCTAGAGCCCAGATGGAGGTCTGCTGCCCGCTGCCCACAGGACCACCTATGCTCTGCCTGAGGGCCTGGGTCCTGACTGTCCAGGGCAGGCCCCATCCATGCAATGTCCCCTGGCCCAGCCAAGCAAACAGGTAACGGTGCCCAGGTCCTCTAGGAAGACATGAGCGTCGGAGCAAAGGCCCGGGGCTGTGTGGGCCAAGGCAGAGCTGGCTGGGGACTGCCCTACCCAGGAGCAGCCTGCAGGCTCCCTGCATTCCAGAGCCTGGGGCGGGGGCCAGGGAGAAGCCCAGGTGAGGAGGGCGGGGCAGCCTAGGGCAGCTTCTCCAGAGCCCTGCTGCATTGGTGGGGGGCAGGTATCTGGGTGTCCTCTACCCTCTGCCCTGAGTCCCATGAGATGCTTCAAGGAAGAGGGGTTCCCTGCTCAACTGAGCTTTGGGGTCCACATTGCCTGTCAGATCACTGGAGTGTCAGGTCTCAGCAGGTCCTACATGAAACAAAGGAACCCACTTATTCTGGACTAAGTTTTGTTCCCCCCAAATCTACACACTGGCCCCTGACCCTCACAAGGCAGGAGGTGACTCTATTTGGAGAAAAGGTCTTCACAGAGGTTGTTAAGTTGAAATGGGGTCACAGACAGACAGAGGGATGACCACGTGGGGGTGGCCCCATGAGCCAGCAGGGTCCTCAGGAACCAGCCCGCCCACATCCTGATCACGCACACAGCCTCCAAAACTATGAGAAAACTAGCTTCTGTTGTTTAAGCCCCCCAGTCAGAGTCTGTCCCACCCATTCACGCACCACTTACCCTGAGAGACCCCCCAGTGTTTGGCTATCAGTCAAGGATAAACCAACCCAGCCCTGGTCAGCAGGTCAGCACATTCTAGGGGAGAGGAAGGAAGCACCGGGGTGGGGGCAGCAGATACAGTGTGGGGGCTCCTGAAGATGGGACAAGGGCCCTGCGGAGGGGGTGAGGCCAGAGAGGGGCTCTGGAGGGAGGGCTTGGTGGGTGCAGGGCTGGGGTGCCCAAAGACTGTAGGGAAGACCAGCACGGTGGGCAGCGGAGCTGAGGGGACAGTGTGTCGCGTGGGGTGGGGCCGAGCCAGGCTCCTGGAGGGGTGTTGGCCGCTGTGAGCATCTGGACCTGCAGGGCAGGAGGGTCCCAGCAAGGGGTGTCCAGGGGACCCTCTGCTGTGCCTAGGGATACCAGGGCAGGAGGCTTTGGGAGGGGCTCTGCCCACCGTGGCTGGGCTTCCACAAACGGGGCACCACAAACCCAGGCCTCTGGACACAGGAGTGCAGAGCCACGTTGGAGCCTGAGGACCTGCCCTGTGCAGGTGCTAGCAGATGACGGCCAGGGACGGAGGACAGGGGCCGGGGAGGACCAGGGGAGGAGCGGAGGTGGCAGGGCTCTATGCCAAGGGCCAGCCCTGAGAGGAGAGGCTGAGCTGGAGGCGGACACAGGCGAGGCTGCAGACACAAAGTGAGTGCTCAGCTTCCTGAGGGACCAGACAGGGGCTGAGGAGGGCTCCCCAGCGTGCTGGCTGGTGGGAAGGTGGCCGGAGGGCAGGGCTGTCCTGGAGAGTCACGGAGCCATGGAGGCCAGGCTGTGTCCTAATGTGGGCAGACTTGGCCAGGAGCGGTGGCTGGATGATCCTGAACTGACCCAGCGGGGAGTGGGCTGAGGGAGGCTGGGGTCCTGCCTGCCCAAGGGGGGCTCCTGACTTCTGCCCTGTGCCCTCCTCCTCCAGCCTCCTGCACACAGGGGTGGCCATCTCCCGGGTCTGTCCTCTGTAGGAAGAGCTGCCCTCCAGCTAGGCTCAGAGGGCCTGCCCCAGTGAAGGTCCCGTGGGGACGGGAAAGGGTGGGCAGGGGCAGGGACCACCCTGCAGCCCCCTGCGAGCCTGCCCAGCCTGGCCTTCGCACTGCGCCCCACTCCACCCTTGACCCCCAAGCCCCACCATTGTGCCTGTGCACCAAGACCCCTGGTGGGAGTGTCCTGGTCTCTACAGCCTGCCCGAGCTGCCCCTGTGGGGCGCGGCAACCCGCCCTCAGCCTCTCTGGCCTCTGGGCTGCATCTGGCCCTCAGCCCACGCGTTCCCCCTTTACCCCAAGACCCTTCTCACACCTGTCCCTGGGGCCCGCCCGACTTCCAGGGTCCCACTCCCAGGCCCCTCCTGGGCCTCCCCCGGGTACTGCTTCCAGGCAACTCAAGACTCCTCCTCTGGGAGCCCAAGACCCCAAGGGCCGGGTGCCCTCAAAGTCTCAGGCCGGGATTCTCGGTCTTGCCCTACTCCTAGGACCACCACAGCCTTCCAGGACACAGCCCCCTCAGACCCTTTACCTGCTCTCTGCAGTCACCTGTGACTAGCCACCTGCGGCCACACCTCTGAGCATCCCACCATTTGCCGAGGGAGGGGGACAGCTCCCACGGCCTCCGCTCTAGCCCCTCCTTCTGGGTCCACATGGGCACAGCTGAGGTGTAGCCAGCCTGCCTGCCCATGGCTGTTGCCACCTGGCTCCCGCAACCTAGGTGCTTGGCCATGCCGCTCCTGAACCCTGCTGCCTTGGTCCTGAGGACTCAGAGGGGCTGAGGGAGTTTAGGGGGTGACGGGTGGGGCTCCACAGGGGCCTCAAGACAGGTGTGGGGCTGGGAGACCCCGCCTGGGGTGAGGTGGAGACTAGAAGGAGCCCCACCCTCTCCTTCACTGGGCCCCCTGGGAAAGTGCTAGAAGGAGGGAGGGTCCTCCTCACCCCAAACACCCAGGCAGCTCCTTCCAACACCCCGCCCCTCCCAGACAAGGCAAGGACACCCTGGGGGTGGGGACACCACGCTGTGAGAGGGCGGTGCATCAGGGGCACACTGGATGTGGGGGCAGACACCCCCCACACTGGTTAAGTCCCCTAGGGACAGTGGAGACCTCCCTCTGCCTCACTGCCTTCCAGCAGTGGGGAGGACGGAGGCTCCATGGCCCTGGAGATGGCCTGGGCATGCAGGATGAGGCAGACCCAAGACCTACAGCCAACAGCTCACTCTGGCAGGAGGCACCCTCCTCCCTGCTCTGGTCTTGCCTGGAATCTCCATCAAACTCCACTTCCTAAAGCACAAATCTGCCAAGTCCTCCTCTGCTCAGGAACCTGCCTTGGCTCCCTACTGCCTGTCTCCAGAGCAGACATGCAGCATGCAGCTAGCCCTTGGGGAAGGAGGCTGCAGGGCTGCCAGCAGGGTGCTGCCCTACTCCGGAGGTGTGACCCCCTACTCTGCCCTGCAGAAAGAGCTTGACAGGACCTGTGCCTGAGGTCTGCTGGGGGATGGAGAGAGGCCAGTGCGGAAGGGTCAGCATTTGTGGTCCACAGGTCCAGAGGGGGCCAAGTGCAGGGGTGGGCAAGGGGAAGGGTTTCCTGGGGGGGTGGTCTGTGGCCCCAGCTCCCATGCTGCACCGCAGGCTCAGAGGCTGCCTGGGCAGAACCTGCCGTCCCTGCAGTCTACCCCTGGCTGGGGCCAGGCTGGCTGTGAGTGGAACTTCCGGGATCACTGGACCCCACCACATCCAGGAAGACGAGGGAGAGGAGAACAATGGGTCCCTGGGGCCTTGACCAGCATTCACACCCTCCTGCCCATGCGCTGCCCATTAGCTGTCCGAGAGCCTCGGCCGCACACTTAACCTCAATGGTTTCTTCTGGCCAATGGGAACACTGAGGGGCTGCCGAGAAGCTGGTGATGGGCATGGGTGGGGAGGGCCAGGCGGCCTGCCACCAGGGCCCCCTCCGCCCAGCCATCTGCCAGGCCCAGCCTCTGCCAAGCCCCCACCACCAGCCTTGATCTGCACCACCACCCCAGGCTCTGGCCCTCACTTTCCCCCGGCCTGGAAGACACTGCCCACAACCCCTGCTCCTCCCAAAGGACCAGCACCCCAGGAAGCCCACTCTCCTGCCATGGCCTGGCCTGCACCCCTCTCTCCCCAGCACAGGCTCCGTGCCCACGCTGTGTGCCCACAGCAGACCAGGTCTGATTCATCTTCATCCCCCACAGCACAGGCATGGCTCCTGGCACAGGCAAGGTGCTGGCCAAGAATCGCTGCTGCAGATGACACCTCAGTGTCCCCATCCATGAAATGGGGGTGCCACGTCTCACCCTAGCTTGCAGAAGGGCTGAAGAGGGGCTGGCGGCGCCCCAAGGAAGTCCTGCAGCACCCTAGCTGCCCCAGGAACCAGGCCAGCAGCTAGCCCTGGGGACGTCCCCAGGGGGCTGCCGCCAGAGGCCTGAGCCCCAGCTGCACCCCAGCCTGCTCAGCGTGCAGCCTTCGGAGAGCCACAGTCCCGCCTGGCCCGTCCCTGCTCCCCTCCAGGGGACCCACCTGAGCGGGGCTCCCGCGGGACAGGGCAGGGGCCGCGTGTCACCTGGCACAGAGCCCGGGTCCACGTCCACCCCGCCTTGCCACAGGCCCACCGTACTGTAAGCGGGGCGTCTGGGGTCCCGGCGGGCGCCCGGTGGAGCCGCAGAGGGCAGCCCGGCCGCCCCCTCCCAGGGCTGCGGGCAGCGCGGCAGGTGCGGCGGTGGCCCCAGCGAGCGAGCGAGCAAGGCGAGCAGCAAAGCCCCTCCCGGCGCGCGGCGGGGACCCGGCCCGCGGCCGCCCCTACCTCTGGCCCACGTCGCTGCCCACGGAGCCCCCGCCGCGGGCCGGCAGCAGCGGGCTGAGCCCGTGCGGCTCCTCGGGGGCCGCGGCGCCGGCCGGGGCGCCCCCCGGGCCCGCCTTGCCCTCGGACGGCGAGCGCGGCAGCTTGGCCCGCGCCATCCTGCGGGAGCGCTCGGCGCGGGAGGCGGCGGCGGGGGCGGCGCCGGGCGCAACCATCGCGCTGCGCACCCGCCCCCCGCGCGCCGCAGTGGAACGGTCCGGGGGGCGGGGAGGGCGCCCAGGCTCTGTCCCCACCAACACGCCCCCACGGAGGACCCAGTCCCAGTTTCCCCAGAAATGGTGCCGGTGACGACTGTACTGGGGGAGGGGGGAACCGGTGCAGAGGAGACCCGGGGCCCTTGGCCAGGCACCTCCGGAACAAGAGTCACTGGAGAGGGGAGGGAGACATCCTGGTTGGTCGTGTGCCCACATCCCGGCCCTCCAGGGGTCCTGGGGACCTCAGTCTGATGCCCAGATTGACCAGCCCAGAGCTGTGCCATCCTTCAGCTCCTGGCCTGTCCCCGTGAGGGGGCTCCAGCTCCCTGGCCAGGTGGGAAACTGCCAGTGTCTCCTGCAAGCACTGAGGGTCCTTCTTCCCCTCCTTTCCACCTCCAGAGCCATCAGGGCACACCTCAGGGCACTCAGCTGTTGGTCCCCATGCCACAGTGGGTGCTGGGCACTGGATCCCATGGGGCGTGAGGCAGCTGCGCATGTGGCACCGTGGTGTGCACTTGACACCTTCTGGGGCCTGTGAGGGCCATCTCACTGAACACAAGGACGACCTGCCAGGGGCACAGATTTTTATCCATTTTGCAAAGTGGAAAAACTGAAGGAGAAGTGGCTTCCCCAGGAGCCTGGAGCAGGAGGAGCAGAGCGAAGATCTAACCCAGACCCGGCCGATCCAGAGCGGCTCTCAGTGGCCAGGCCATGTGGCTTTTCTAGCTCCTCTGTTTCACAGACAAGGCTCCAGATGACTCGCCCAGGTAACTCGACCAGGTAACGGCCGGCAGGTGTTGGTGCTGGGAGGTCCTGCTTGCCCGAAGTCCAGCTTGGAGTGAGGGCTCTCAGATTCACCCCTGCCCTCCCCAGGTCGAGGGCTCTCCTGGGCTCTCGGGCCCTCCCGACCAGCTCAGACCCCAGGCCAGGAGCTCTTGCTTGCTGGGCCCGACTGTGAATGCCAACAATCAGGGAGCATACAGGGGGTTTATGGGAGAGAGGTGGGCTTCAGTACCTCAGGTAGCACCAACCTGAGTGGGGGGTGGCCTGGCCCACCCAAACTCACCAGGCGCACTCACAAAATGACCTGCACCACCCCTCACCCTCAATCCCCTTGGCTGACCATCTGTGCCCGACCTTACTGGGTCTGCAAGTACGTGCTCTGCAAAACCAGACAAGAACCACGGGGCTCACGTCACAGGGAAGGAGCACCCAGAGCCGGTGGCTGGGTGAGGTGCCAGCCTGGGCCTGGCAAGGGGCAGCCTGTTTCCTAACATGCCATCGAGGTCAGGTGGGCTGCGCTGCCATAGGGGAGCCGAGGCACAGCCCCTCCCGCAGGGGGCCCGTATCCTGGCTCTCCCAATACCTGCCCGGCCCCAGATCCCATGGAAAACTGCTGCTTGGTGTCTGAGCAAAGGCTCAACCTGGGCTCCAGCCGGCCTGAGAGGAACAAGGTGTTTCAGCAGGAGGAGCTCCTAGCACTAGCACTAGGAGGCACTGGGAGGCACTAGCAGATGGAGGCGCCCCTTTCCCAAGGAGCAACACAGAGCAGCTACGAAGGAGGCCAGGAGGTCTCCCCAGGGCACGTTGTTGAATGAGGCTCACCGAGTACATAAACAGAGCCAGCGGGGCCACAGCGCCCTGCGCAGCCTGGGGCCGTGTGCACACGACGCTGCAGTGCAGTGCCCACATGTGGTCACCCCAGGAGCAGAGAAGCCTGCAAGAGGGCGTCAGGGCTCCAGGGTGCTGCGTTCACCCTGCAAGCCCGCAGCTGGGAGGCTCACACAAGCCACGTCTGCAGAGCGTGGGAGTGGAGATGCGTGACCGCCTGTCCCCAAGGGCCAGCCTGTTCTGTCCCGCAGAGTGCTGTCTTTTCCATTCTTGTTTTCTGAGTGCAGTGGGTCTGTGTGCGCTGCTGGCATCTGGATCCCAGGGTTAGAGTGAGGTGACAGTTGAGAGGAGGACACCACCGATGGTGATGTGCATGGAGGAGCCCATGGTCAGCACCAAGGCTGTGTCCCGGGCAGTGGGGAGACCTCTTGGCTACTGCACACGTGGGGTGGCTAAGGTGGGTTTACCTTGGAAAGTGGTCTCTTTCTTGTATGGGGAAGGCAGACGATCCCTTGTACATCAAGTGGTGGCCCAGGCTCCTTGGCTTCTGGGCCCAGAGGAGAATGTCTCACAGGCAGGACACGTGGCCTGGAGCAAGGCAAGGCGGGTGAACCCCCAGGCTCCAGGTCCTTAGAGCTTGGACAATCTTGAGCCCTGAAGCTCCATGGGGCAGGTGTCCTAGAAGCCCTGGAGGTAAATGACAGTTGCCCCTTTATGAATGTCAAAGGCAGACGGTGCTGCGAGCTGGCCTGTAGGGAGGGCTGGAGGGACTGGAGCTGGCAGAGGAGAGAGTGGCACAAGGGGTCCTTAGTGCCCCTGGAAGTGGCACTGCCACTCTTCCCACAGTACTGGGTGGGGAGGGTCGAACTCAGGCAGGGGGAGGGAGGGGCACTCGAGATGGGAAGGACAGGAGCAGCATGGAGGTGGATCAGGACATCCGGGCCAGACCACACAGTGTCTGCCAGAGACCTTTCCTGGGGCTGCTGGGCTGGAGAGAGACCTGTCTGGTTACCTGCTCAGTACGGGAGCTGGAGCTCTGGGGCAGCTGGGGTTGCCTTGTGGAGCAGGGCAGCCAGAAGCTAGTCCAGAGCAGGTGAGGAGTGCAGGGCTCTGTGTGGGACATCTCCATGTGAGAGGCAGGGGTGTGGGCAGGTGTGGTATCCACAGGTGGGGCAGGGGTGAGGGCTGCCTCAGGAGCCTCCCAAACCCAAGCAGATAAACAAAGGCAGTGAAAGGCAGTGATCAATAACACAGAAGCCATAGGGCAAGGACGGGCCAGCTCACAGATGTCCCCAAATACTGTTGGAAGTGTGGGCAGTGACCCCTCCATCCTGCTCCTGTCCTTGAGGTCAAACTGAGACAGCCACCACATCCTGAGAATTCTCCCTACACCCCTAGGAGAGAGGCAGCCAGAGACTGTTCTGAATTTCACGGTCGTCTGGTTGGGGGTTGTCTGGGCCAACCCTCAGAACAAGGTGTCACTCCCAGGCTGCCCTCTGGGGAAAGAGTATGGAGCCCCAGGACATCTCCAGCTGGATGGCATGGTTCCTGGGCAAGGGCATTTCACAAGATCTCAGAGGATGGGGCAGACTGACACTGAGACACAACCCTTGCCCACGCTCCGGAGCTGTGGGAAGGTGGCGAGGTCACACAAGGCGGGGGCAGAGGAAAGGGAACAGGAAGAGGGCACAGCGGCTGAGAGGTGCAAGAACCCACGTGACCACGGAGGATGACCACGGGGCAGTGTGTGACCCTGCTGCACGGGGGGTCCCTTGGCCTTAAGCAGGAAGGAAGGCCTGGCACCTGTTGCAGGTGAGCCTAGAGCACATGATGCTGAGAGCAGCAGGCCTGTCCCAGGGACCAGTGCTGTGGGATCCCACCTCCTCGACGTCTCCAGAGTCACCACTCCAGAGACAGGAAGTAGAATGGAGGGTGCCAGGGGCTGAGGAGTCAGTGCTTATGGGGACAGAGTTTTCAATTGGGAAAGTGAGAGAGTTCTGTGGATGGATGGTGAGGCAGCTGCATAACAGGGCGGACAGGCTTAACACACTGAATGTAATCCCAGAATTGGTTTGGGTAGTATATTTTATGCCATGTGTTTTTATCACACTTAAAACAGGTACATTTAAAGAAGGGAAGGAAAGAAGGACAGGAAAAATGAAAGGAAGGAAGGGGAAAGAAGAGAAAATGGGGAGCAAAAGAGAAAAAGGACTTCAAGGACAGAGAACCTGGCTATCAGTAAAGCCTAAGTCCAGAGCAGAAGAAAATTATACTGCCAGGCTTCCAGCACCAGATCAGCTTATGAGGGCAAGTTTCAATCAAAAGAGGTGCTCAGAGACAGATAAGTCTGTTATCTCCATGGACTGAGGGAAAAAAGGAGATTGCAGGACCCAGAAGTCTTTGGAGAGCCAGGCGCCATCCCAATTATTACTAAGTGAGTCAAAACTAGCAAGACCCAGAAGAAATGTGACTGAAAATTAAATTACAGACCCCAGTAGATGACTCTGCCCAGCGGAGGCAGACACAGAACCAGGTATTTGAGACAGTGTGGAGGATTCCATCTGAAGGGTCTGTTGTGCCCCAAGGCAGAGGCTTTAACAGGCTTTAAGTATTTAAAATCTATTTAGAAAACATTTAGAAACATAATTATGGAGCATGGAGTTCCAGGAAAACAACACCCAGATATTGACCCTCTTAATCTACTGAGCCTGAAGGGAAAAGAAAGAGCTCTTCAGGGTAGAAGATGGAAAAAAGTGTCACCTGTGAGGGGCAGAGCCATCTGACTTTGGGTTTTCTGGGAGCCACTGAACAAGAAGGTCCAGGCAGACCAAACGCTGAGGGGGAAAAAAGGGAGATGAGGAGTATTATATCCAGCCAAGATGTCATCCTGGTCCACAGACACAGGACTATTATACCCAGCCAAGATGTCATCCAAGTCCACAGACAGAGGGAGATTCCTCAAGTGTGGAGTAACACATGAGAATGTGGCACCAGCACAGATGCCCTTTTTGGAGGAAAAACAACCTCAAAAGTGAAATGCAGTCACCTCAAAGAACTACCCAAATAAGGAACTCCACCATGAGAAAGGACAGTGAATGTGCATGCGGTCAGCAGGAGCCCATGGGACTGGATTTACAGCAAATGTTAGATAATTATGCAAAGTCTGGTTACAGAACAGATTGTAACAATTTAAAACCTTGGTGGAGTAAAAAGAACAATATAATTAGCCAACATTGGGGGTGTTCAGGGTGCTGTCATCCAAAATGAAGATGCTCTAAGCTAGGACAGTGAACCACACACTGTCCCCACTGGAGGACAGTCCCTGGAGACTTCTCAGCAGGGAAGGTGCCAGGGTGTACACAATCCAGTTTTGCTAGAGAGCAAGGAAGTCACAAAGAGGAATGAGGTCACATCAAGGGCCAGCAAAAGGCCCCCACTGGCCAAGACAGGACAACTGAACATCAGAGGGGACAACTCAAGACAAAGGTTTCCTCTGGCTGCTGTAACCAATTGCCATAAAGTTAGTGGCTTAAAACAACCCATATTTATCATACAATCCTGCAGGTCAAGAATCCTGAAAGGTGTCAGCAGGACTGAGCCTCCAGCAGAGACATGTGTCCTCCTCCAGTGTCCCCATCGATTTGGGGGCCCCTCTCCTATACTCACTGGCTTTGGCTTCTGTTCTCACGTCTCCCCTCCAGCTCTGCTTGGACCCTCCTGCCTCCCTGGGAGGGCCTGACTGCCCAGAGAAGCCAGGGTCAACCTCATGAAGGCCCTCAACTAAGTCCCTTCTGCGAAGTCCCTTCTGCCATGTTTCACAGACTCGGGCTGCTGGGATCAGCTCATGGGCATCTCAGGGGGCACTTCTCAGCCCACCACACGTGGTGAATCACTGTAACTCCATGGGTCAGTACATGATGCTCAGAGAGAGGAATCCAGAAAAACCCGCTGCTGCCGCCCGGGGAGGCTGCCATGAGCATCATCTCACTTTAAGAACTGGTAATTGAAGAGAAGGGTGGAGGTGCTCAGCAGGAATTGCATGTGGCGCGTGCCACCAGCCCTGTGACGAAGGTGAGGCTGCCTCCAGAAGGATGAGGCTATGTCTGTGGGGGCAAAAACGGAAACCGGCAGGTGCAGGTGAGGATGGTCAGACAGGGCTGAGGAGCCACAGTGTCCTCAGACCCACTGTGTGGGACACCTGCATGTCTGTGGAGCGGCTGCTCACCTAGACCTGAGAAGGCAGACATGTAGCTGCCCAGCGGGCCCACTGGCCATCTCTAATGGGAACACATGGGCAACACATGGGTCACAATTGCACCCGCGAGGTTCCCATACCTACATCAGGCAGACCTGGCCAGCTGGGACCAGAGTCCACTCCGGAGGAACAGTGAAGTCAGAGGAACAGGCTCTGGGGAAAACCACCTGGGTGTTGGTCAGGGTTCTCCGGAGGACAGAACCAATAGGCTGTCCACAGCATGCACATGTGTAAGAGGGAAAGCAGCTCCCATGATGATGGGGACCCAGAGGCCCCCCAGCAGGCTGGAGGCCCCGGATGCTGGCCAGGGCTCAGTCCAGCCTCCTCCTCTCATGGCTGTATCTGCTCTGCTGTCAATTAAATCCACCCCTCTTAGTCTGAGGTTCCCTTGCGTTTTCATCTGGAGTAAAACAGGCACAGTGGAGAACTGCAGGGTAACCATCCTGGCCTGTCTCTCTTCTGCCTGGTGCACGCTAGGCAAGCACTCCACCATGGTGCCGGCCCAGCTCTCTCGTGAAGATACTTTGACTGCGTTTCAGGCTCACCAGGGTCAACTCTTCACCTCAAGATGCTTCACTAGATCACACCTTCAGGGTCAAACAAGGTCACAGCATCAGCTCTGGGGATCAGGGTATAGGCAATGTGAGAGTTAAACCCAGTGGCCTGGGGGGAGTCACAGGGCAGACCCCATGGGCTCCCTGTAGGCCCTATGTCCTCTCCAGGGGTCCAGCTGGATATGAGGGGGCTAAGGTGTGAGGTAGCACCCCCCATTGTAGGGCTAGGTCTGGGGAGAGAGTAGGGTGCTGCCTGGCCTGATGCCACACCTCCCTCCAAGGGCATTACAGCCACTGCCAGGCACGGCAGTGTCCTCTTGTGGGGACACAGCACTGGGCTCCCTCCCCATGGCTGGGCCCCTCTGGGTCTTGGTCAGTCATTCTGGAAGAGGCCCCTCAGAACAACCATAAAACTCATGGGGAAGGGGAAGTTAGTTCCCGCAGTGAGGCTGGGGCCTGGCCGCTGGAGTCTGACCAGGGTCCTGATGGGCCCGCGTGCAGGAGAGCTCTGCCTTTGTCTTCCAGCAATCCCCGAAGGTGGGCACTCACCAAGGGCCCACTGAGGCACGGAGTGGAGGTCGGAGTAGGGATGAAGAGGTGGCGTTGGGACAGAGCCTCCATGGGCCTGGAGTTTGGGGGGTGGCCCTGCCCACATCTGGAGCAACGGAGACTGGACAGGGGGAGCTCCAGGAGTCAGGCCCTCACTCTGTAGATTTCCCAGGGTCAGCCAGCTCTGCTCCTATGGGGACTCTGGTCTCAGTTGTCTGGAAGGGACCTGAGACCCAGGGAGGGCTTCCTGGGGCTCTGCCAGGGTGAGGCCTGCTCTGGAGCCGCTGGTCAGCCAGTCCTGCCCAGCACAGAGCTGTGGAAGGAAGCTGGAGTCCTACGTGTGCATCAGCCCCTGCAGCTCCTCCCCTGCACCCCACCATCGGGGACACCCTGCTCTTTCTGTCCCCTCCCCAAACCCATGCCTTTCCTTAGCCCCTGCAGGCCGGGGGTGGAGGTACTCAAGGAATGGGCCCCCCCTTGGCTGCAGAGTGGATGCCTTCCTGGGCTCTCATGGGGGTTAAGGTCGGGGAGGATGTAGGTCCCTGCCACCCTCTCCTGTCCCCGTGCCCAGGCTGCTCCTGAGGTGGTGGCCCTCGGCTGTTGCTCCTGTGAGGTGGGAGCCTCCTGCTTTGTCCCCTCCTCCAGCACAGGCTGCCCCTTTCTCCTGGTCCAGCTCCCAGGGCTGCTGGGAGGGTGAGCCTCTGGCACCTTCCACTTTCCATCATATTTCCAATCAATTAGGGCCCACCCAGGAAAACAGCCCACCCAAGGATGGGGTGTACCATGAGCAGACAGCACCCCCTGGAGCTGGCCAAGAGCCCCAAACCTTACAAGGGCTGCGACAGCCTGCATGGGGCATGGCACAGCCTGGTCCCCAGCCCTGCTCTGGGAACCTCACTGCAACCAGAGAAGGGGCAGGGGCAGGACCTCCAGACCTCCAGCTTCTTGGTACCCCGCCCCCCCGTGACACCTGCACACTCCGGCAGGGGTGATGGTGTCCCGTTGCCCAGATGACAAAGTGCCATGCAGCAAGTGCCTTAAAACAACAGGGATCTGTTCTCTCCCAGTTCTGGGGGCTAAAAGTCCAAAATCAAGGGGCCAGCTGGTGCTCACCAGTCCAGCTCACCAACTCCCGGCCGTGTGGCTTCAGCCAGGTCCACCTGACGGTGCCTGCCCCCTTGTCCTCCCAAGCAGTTGCTTTCTGAAGAAGCCTTAGCGCCCTACCTCTGTTGGACACACAAATCGAAGACCAGCAGGTGGGAGGGGGCACCGACGAGAGGTTCTCTCCAGGAATCCAGTGGAAACCGAAGTTCAAGGTGAGTGTGGGCAGGAGATGGACTGCTGGCCCCTGCTCTGGACTCACCGCCTTCGGGACTGTGAGCAACAAATACCTGTGGTGGAACCCGTTCCCCCTGTTCTGTGGTGGTGGTGGCCTGAGCAAACGAAGCCCCAACATGACCCTCCCCTGTCCCCGTTCTGCATGGACCAGCCTGGAATGTGCCTAGTCACACTGTAGGAAGCACCCGGAAATCATCATCTGACACCCAGATGCCCATGGTTTCTGTGCCTTGGTGGACGCCGGCTCCCCTCGCTGGGCGTCTGGGTTCTGCCTTATACTAACTCAGAAGATCTGACTCTGAGTCCTGCACGTGAGTCCCTAGGATGTGGGCTAGGGGCTGAAGCCATGCACCTGGCTGTGCCAGCCCGGGGACCAGATGAGCGTCACACAGCCTGGAGGAACACCAGATTTGCCCCCGCAGGATGCCTTGGGGCCTGGGTGTGGGGAGCCAGCACCGCTCCTCGTTTCTCAGGGTGGAAACACTGACATGTGATCTTGTGGAGGCCGACCTCTCATCTCAGTGAAGACGGGGCCCTGGGTTTCTGCCCAGCCGCTCAGGAGATGCCCTGCTCATGTGTGCACCAGCGCCCACTCCCCTGCTGCCTTGTGGCCTTGGCCCCTTGTCCTTCCTGCCCACTCCTAGCCCACTGGGGGGGGAGTGGTGGCCCAAGCCTTGGAGTCTGTGTGAGGCAGGAGGCAGGTGTGACTGCTCAGGAGGCCACAGCTCCACAGGAAGGCCACTTGGCCTCTGTTGTCCACCCTGACCCGAGGCCTACCTCTGAGGCTCTGCTCCCTGCTAAGGACCCCAAGGGGTTGAAGGGACACTTTGGTCCCAGCCCCGTGCCCAGCCGATGGAGAGATGGGGCAGATCAGCCCTGGATCCAGACAGTGCCTGGAAAAGGCCTCATGTGTCTCACTCAGGACCCCCAAGAGCACACAGAGCAGTCCAGAACCGTCCTTTCTCGATTCCATCATGCAGGTGGCAGACAGAGGGTGTCCAGGAGAAATGGCAGGACAGAGCACACATGACACTTGGGGTCAACTCCCGGAGTCCACACGGTGAGCCTTCCCCTGCCAGGTGACCCCCTCCCCAGGGCCCCACTGGCAGGCTGCATCCTCTAAAGCTATGGGCTTGCACTGGACAGGCCCCACCCCAGGGTGAAGGGAAGCGCTGGGGTGACACTCAGCAGAACCACCAGCCCAGCCTGGCCTGGCAGTCAGGCCGGTGCAGAGGGAAGGCAGCTCTGAAGCGTTTTAGATATAACCTGGGGAGGCCACACTAGGTGGCGTTTCCCTGAGCTAAGCAGCCCTGGGGTGGACACAGGCCAAGGCCGTGGTGCCAGTGAGAGGGCCAGGGGCAGGACACAGCCTGCTCCGGGGCAAGTCACCTAGGGCTGTGATCCTGCCCTGGGCCTGGGTGGCACAGGTGGGCGCCATCTCGTGTGGCTGTCCTCTGCTGCGACAGCTCCTGTCTCATGTCCCACTGGTCCACAGGGACCCCTTACTGCACATGTGAACTCCAGGCAGCTCAGCCCAGAGTGCTGTGGGCATGTCCAGCCCCCTGGGGCCGCCCAGACTGCCCCATCCTTACCTGCCTCTGCCCTCACCCCAGCAGCTCCTGGCCTCCTCCTCCAGCTCCCACTGCCCTAAACCCCCACTGTCCTCCTGGAGGCTCAGCTGGCTCTACCCCACCCCCGGGCCAGGCCTGGCTGTGTCCTCTCTCCTGGAGACTCCTCCTCCATTTCAAAGCCCTGGCCATGCCGGACACAGGTACTTCTCACATGTGAACCTGGGGTCAGGTGACTCACCAGGCACCCCCAGAAGGGGCATGGTGGTACAGGTGCAGCCTGGCCCACCCCCAGCATCTCCAGAGCACCCCCAAAAGAGAGCCGATGTGCCCCAGATCCCTCCCAGAGCGGCCAAGGCCTTCAGGTTAAAAACTTAGCTGGGGGGCTGAGGTTGTGGCTCAGTGGTAACATGCTTGCCTAGCACAGGCGAGGCACTGGGTTCAATCCTCAGCACCACATAAAAACAAATAAATAATAAAATAAAAATATAAAAATATAATAACATTATAAAAAATTATAAAAAACAGCAAACTTGAGCTAATGACTTTGGGGGAGCCTAGGACCCATTCTGGGGCATAGAGAGCTGGCTAGTTGTCCTTAGGGGACCACACTGGGGAGACAGTCCGAGCAAAGTTCTTCCTAGGAAGGTCCTGGGCCCCTGCTCTGGTGCGAGACCGGTTGGGCTGGGGAGGGCTGGGGAGGACCTGATGCTGGCAGGTGTCAGGCAGGGGGCAGGCTGGTGACGGTGGGCAGGAAGAGGTAGGTGTGGGAGGGCAGGCTGTGCTGGCCCAGAGGGGAGGCAGGCGGGAACGGGTGGGGAGGGCACTTAAGGGGCAAGCATCCTGCCATTCCAGGCACTTGGCAGGCGGCAGGGATGACCCTCCACACCAGCTGTGCCCCCCTGGGCAGCACTTCCCAGACGTGCTCCTAAACGTTCATTTATTAACAGCCAGAGGTGAGTGGCTCTGAGGGCCTGCTATCCCTAGGGACCCTCATTTGACTCCTGCTTGGAAGCCTGGTGGGGCCTCGGCCTGTCCCATGGGGCTGCCTGACCCACTTGGTTCCATTGGCCCTGGAGGCCCTAGAGCCCTGGTTTCCTGCCTGCTGGTCCGTCCACAGCTGCTGCCTGCAGGGCTGCAGGGCTCCGTCCTGGCAGTGCTGAACCCTGCCTGCCGTCCCATTTCTTGCCTGCGTGAGAAAATATTTGGTGTCACTTCCAGAGAAGCCAGTCCAGATGTTCAGTTGTCAGAGGACCAGGGGACGGCAGGCTGGGCCCTGCTGGGGCCGTTTCCACCCGCAGGCCTGCTCCGGCTATCATCCCGCAGCAGGCTGCTCCACCCCAGGACCCTTGGGTGAGGGATGGGGTGGGGATCTCTCCCAGGGCTTGGCCTGGGGCAGTACACAGGGCCAGCCCCGCCAGCCCAGGACAAGCCCCCTCCCCGGCCTGCAGTCTGGCCAGTGGGCAGGGGGTGTGCTGGAGCTTCTCGCTGCTGGCCTGGCCTGCACTCAGAGGGTGGCCCTAACCTGGCCTCCACCTGGGGCTTGGGTGACACTATGGGCTGGGCCCCGCATGGCAGGCCAGGTGGCCACCTGCCAGGACCCCTTTCCCACCACCCCTGGCTCTCCTCATCTTTTAGCCATTCTTCCCCTCTTGGAAGAAGGGCCAGTTGTGCCACAGCCCCTGTCTGCCCCCTGTGGAGAGCCAGTGCCCACCCTTCCTGAGGGCAAGTGGGCAGGGCAGAGCTAAGGCTCATGTCCACACTACAGAGCAGGAGCTCAGGTTCCCAGGGCTGGCCTGCAGCCTCACCTGTAGCCACCAAAGCCTTCTGCAGTCCTGGCTACGGTTCCCTCAAGCTACCATTTCTGGGCTGTTAACCCCACTCTGCAGGAGGAGGAGCCGAAATGCAGGTACCCCTGGACCACAATGCTCACTGAGGTCTCCAGGGCATACAGGACATGCCCTAGATAGAGAGGGGCCTGGGTCTCCTCATACTGCCCCTTGGGTCCTGGGAAGGGGCAGAGGCCCCCAGGGTCCAGTCAGCTTCCTCTGAGTGCTGCTCCCTAGGAGGCCCCAGAAGGTGGCCTGGTGGGCGAGTGTATCAGGGCCACGTCAATCCCTTGAAGGGAAAGCTCTCAACTCTGCCCCTCACCAAGCTGCACAGAGCCCTCCTCAGGCACCTGGGGAGAGTGCCCTGTCCGTGTGTGGGTGGCTGAGCTCCCACTCCACCCCAAGGCCAGCCTCAGCAGTGGTGACTCACTGCAAACGGTTTTATTCCCCTGGAGGACAGGAAGCTCACAGCCCTGCCCACCTGCTCACAGCCTCTCCCCACAGAGCCTGCAAGGCCGGGAGCAGGGGAGCCGATCCTCACTGTGCTCTGCACTCTGCTGGGGGCAAGCAGAGAGAGCAGGCGCAGCTCAGACCCCTGGTGGAGACCACCACCTTGGCTGGTCCCCAAAGTCCCATGCTGCTCCATTTGGACATGCCGCCCTATGGTCTGCAGCCCAGGACTCGGTCCCAGGAAACCCACCCCCTGGAGCGCTTCCAAGAGCCCTGCATGCGCATGCTCTTGCAGGTGGGGTAAGTGGTCTCCCTGGACCCTCTGGACCCTCTGGACCCTCTGGACCCATGGTCTCCCTAGGGCCCTCAGACCCAAGTAGGTACTCCCTTCCCATCCTGAGAAGCAACCTCCCTGTCTCCTTTCCTCACTGTGGCCCCGCTGTCACCATACCCGAGGGTCCCTGACAGGCCAGGTGGATGTGTCCCCCACTCCCCCGGCTCCCTCCCTCACTTTGGGAATCAGTGACAGTGTGTGAGGTGGGGATGTGAAAGGCAGGTGAGGATAGGAGGGACACGGCACCCCGAGTGGGGTGGCCAGGAGGGTTACCAGGCCCACTTCAGGGACCTCCAAGCAGCCACCCCTCCCCCTCGGCTTGGGGTTTGTGTTTAGAGCTGGATGGGAAGGATGTTGCTGCAGATGAGGGCTCAGGTGACCTCAGGACCCCCAACAAGGCAAGTCTTGAGCCCCTCCCCATCCTGATTTCCTGCCTCAAGGCCCTCCAGCTAAACAGAGAATGTTCCAGAGTCTGGGGATCATGAGAGGGGCAAGGCCAGACACCCACCCTGCAGCTGATACCAAAGCAGCCCCAGGAACAGAGACAACTTGAGAAAAACAGGAAGTGGTTCCAAGGGGTGGCTTCTTTTGAGGGAGACTGTGCTCTGGCCTCAGCGGCAAGGGCTGCATCACGCAGGGGATGTGCTGAAGGGCACTCGGGTAGACCTCATGCTCCGTGCATTTAGCCATGATTAAAAAGTCGTATGCAGGTCTAGGACTCGGGGGTGGGTTCGGTGGCAGCTCCCCTCCCCTGGGGAACCTTTGCCTCCTCCTGTGAAGACAGAGGGGCACAGCAACACCAACCATAGTCACC
This sequence comes from Geosciurus inauris, assembly GCA_004024805.1. Lineage (NCBI taxonomy): Eukaryota > Metazoa > Chordata > Mammalia > Rodentia > Sciuridae > Geosciurus > Geosciurus inauris. Next base: position 28,073 of record PVHX01015284.1, read on the forward strand.
GACGTTCATCTGGTGGTCAGGAGGCCCATGCACCACGCAGGGAGCCAGAGCCATTTCCTATCTGACTTTGAGGTGCCCCCAAGCCTGCCATTTTGTAGAGCAGGCACCCAGGGGGCTGGGGCTGACTTAGCAAGATGTCCACATGGGTCTGGAAAAGCCCCAGCTCTGCCCACATGGGGTCCCAGGAGGGCAGAAGTCCTCAGTCAGGGCCAGAACCGGCCCCTTCCTCTCCCCACCCAAGCAGGAAGTTAAAACTAATCTCTTATCCAGGGCATTTATTGTAGGTGGGTTCATTTATGTGCTATAGCACTTAGTTCAACAAGGCAGGAAAACACTGACTTTCAAAAGCACCTCTGCAGGACTCAACCCCTTGCTGCTAAGTGGCCAAAGACTTTGGGATGGATGTCTCCTCTGGCTCTAGGTGATTAATGCAACCCAGCACCACTGGAGGTCCAGGGGATGGTCTGCCAGGGCGTCCCTGCAGCAGATCAAGTGATTTTCAAAGTTGCTTCTCCCGAGCACCGGGGGCTCCTTACACACGGCGCCTGCACACTGACCTGCTCACAAATGCAATTTCTTAGCTGCAGTTCCAGCAGCTTATTCTGACAGCTCAGTTTGTGTCCTGACAATCTGCAGCCCTGAGCACGTTATGTGCTTACTGGAACAATTGTGTTGTCGGGGGAACCACGCTGTGTCCAGGGCTGAGGGTGAGTGAGCCTGAGGAGTGCCAGATCCGCCCCAGCGCACACTGGAAGGAGAGTCTTCCAGTCCTCTGCAGGCTGAAAGCACTTCCCCTGAGGCTGGCAGAGCTGGAGTGCTGGGTGTTTACCCAAGACAGCTATTTGGGGAACAGGGGAGGGAAAAGCAGCATCCTTCCAGCTCCCTGCCAGCCCCTCAGCCTGTGCCTACTCGCATGGACCTAACCTGCCCGTCCTCTCCTCAAAGACACAAGTTCATTTTGCTTTTTCACACGGAAGAGAATCTAAGGCGAGGGAACACTGTCACTTTGAATGCGTGACTGCGAATGCGCACGCTGTCCCCCAGTGAATAATTAATAAGTGAGCACAGCCTGAGTCTGGAGGACACTAGTTCTCAGCGGGACTGCGGAGCTTCAGGCCCTGGCTGGACCCCAGAATCAGCAGAGCAGCTCCGCTGGAGCTGAGAGCAGGCACCGGGAGGCCAGGGACCCCCGACCGAGCTCTGGGGCGACCCCCAGCACCGAGCATCCCGCGCCCTGCTCCAAGGGCCCTCGCGGGGACCTGCTCCCCTCCCCAGCGCCCCGAAACTTCCCGGTCCCGGAACCCGGAAAGTTGCAGGGCGCCTCGGCCGCGGGGGCCCGCGGGCTCAGCACCGCGGACAGCTCCCCGCGGCCGGCGGCCCGGGCCTACCTGTCGTCGTTCTGGAAGGACTGGTCGCCCAGAAGCAGGTCCCGGAAGCGGTACCGCGGCGGCAGGGGCAGCACCTCCGTGTCCAGGTCGCTCATCTTGGGTCTGGCGGTGTCCGGGAACACGTCCCCGCAGCCGCCGTCCCCGGCGCAGGGCCGCCTGCGGGCACACGCCAGCGCCCCCTCAGTCGCCGGGCGCCGTCGCGGACGCGCGCAGCCCCCGGCCCCGCGCAGCCCGGACGCCGCGACCGCGACCGACCCGGGGTGGGGGCGGGGCGGGCGGCACCTGCAGGGGGCGCGCGGGGGCGGGGGCGCGTCCGGGCTGGGGAGGTTTGGGAGGTGGGACAGATCGCCAATTCAGGGCAGGCTCTCACAATCGTCCTGGTCCCCCTAGGGCTGGCGTGGGAACCCTCCCCTTCCCTGGACCAGGGCCAGGCCAGCCCTCCCCGCCCCAGTCTGTTCCGAAGCAGGCTGCTCCGCCTTGCTTCATGGTGGTAGCAGGCCTCCTCTGGACCCTCAGGCTGTGGAGGGCTGGGCAGGTGAACCAGGAGGCTCAGAGCGGCTCTTGTCTGCAGCCCCTGGGCCAGGCGGCTCAGGTCGGGCCTCTGGGTCCCAGCTACCCTGCCAGTGTCTTCACACTCTGGGCTCAAGGAGACTGCCCAATCACCTGAGTCACAGACACCTGCCAGTGGCAGACAAGGGTGTTTGGGGCAACCCAGGTACGCCAGGAGAGTCCCTGCAGTCTGCAGTCAGTGGACCCCTGGCTCCTTTCCTGCTTCTTCTCTACATGCAGGGCGTTTAGGCTGCAGTTACTACAGCCCCTGGGGCAGAGGCCCACAAAGCCATCTGGGTTCCAGTTCCCAGCCTTCTGGGACAGCAGCCTCCTGGATATGAGCACCAAGACCTCTCTTCTCCCCAAGCCAGAGGCTCGCCAGCCACCTGCGGTACCCAGGAGGGAGTTCACACCCACCGTGCCAACAGCCAGGGCCCGCGCAGGGGAATGAGGGGAGACTCAGCCCCACCCCGGCTCCTGACTCCAGCTACGTCCTGGGCTCCTCATCCTGTGCCATCAGCTGAGCTTCCAGGGGCTTCTCAGCCCCAGGCCATCCTTGGCGCTGTCCCTCCACAGCACACAGTGGGGTGCAGCAGGCAGGAATTCTCCCCCTGTCCCTGCAGCCTCCATCTGCCAGACTGAGCAGCCCCCTACTGCCCTGGCTGCTCCGAGAGCAGGGACCCCAGGAAGGGCAGCTGGTTCTTCACATGGATGGACTTGGGATGGGCCTCCTGGGCCCCTTCTAAGGGGCAGGGAGTTCTCCCCCCGGGGCCAGGCCCTGTCCTGCAGGTCGCAAGCCTCAGTACTGGCAGGAAGGCAGGAGCTAGGAGAGTGCTCTGCCTGAGGCAGGTGCGGGAGGAGCTGGCTGTGTTCCCAGACAGCTCACCTGGGCACAAGTTCAAGTACAGAGCACCTGCCCAAGCCCCCCACCCCCAGGCAAACAGGCTGGCCAGCCTCCCATCCTCTGGTGGCTGGGGGTGCTCAGTGGCCATCCCAGGCTAAGGCTGCAAGTTGCTGGCACCAGCTTGTGACCCTGTCCTTGTGTCTCAGGTCACAGGTTCAACCTCAGGGATCTGGCAGCATTTGAAAAACAACATTTTCCTAATTGCATCAGCACAGCTGCCTGTTTTCCTTAGCCACAAGCGCCTGGGCGGGAGCCTGGGCGGGAGGTACCCGCAGGTGGGGGAACCACGTGGCCAAGGGGTAGGAACTGTGTGCTCTGTTTTGCCCCTTTCTTACTGAAAACCCTTTTCAATGGCAAAACCCCCAAGGCCACCCACTCTGCAAGGACTGCAAGGTTCCCCTGCCACCCCCATCTCTTGGGCATGTTGGTTTTTCTCTCTTGGCCTTAGGTCCAGCCTTGGCAGGGCCAGGGAAGGGCACAAGGGGCGGGGACCATTTGTTCCGGGGCACCAGGAGGCCCCACCCAGGGGCTTGGGAGTGACGAGGGTGAGCTGCCCTTGCGTCCCTGGAGTGCTGCTGTCACATCGGAGTGAACACAGGGCCCTGGAGGCGTCCCGCAGACTTCCTGGCATCCTGCCTGGTCTCCTCAGCAGAGCCAAAATCCCACACGAACACGACTGTTTTCAGTGCAGGCCACGGGCCAGGGGCCCCAGAGCCTCTTGGAAAGTTGCCCTTGTAGGAGGACGTAGCTCCCGTGTTGTCGGGCCTAGAGGAGATGGCTCACTCTGCACCAGGTCCTGGGTCCCATCAAAGAGAGTTTTGGGGCATAGGGGGTCCCTGTAGAGCTAGTCTAGGTATAGCAAGAACAGAGCTCTGGCACAGCTGCCAGGACCCTGGGGCCCACGCCTCCTGTTGTCCCTTCCCGCCCCTTCCCTGTGTGACCCAAGGGGCCCTGGAGGACCTCTGGGCCCTAGGATCACACTGCTATCCTTCTGTCCCTTAGATGGCTGTGCCAGCAAACTGCCAATGTCCACAAGAATACTGTGCTTGGGCTGGGGTTGTGGCTCAGTGGAAGAGCGCTTGCCTCGCATGCATGAGTCACTGGGTTCGATCCTCAGTACCACATAAAAAATAAATAAATAAAATAAAGAAATAGCGTCCATCTACAACTAAAAAAATTAAAAAAAAAAAAAGAATACTGTGCTTTGGTGGCTTGAGGAAGAAGCCCATTCCCCCACTTTCTCTCCATCCTCTGGACAAGGTATGGGCTTCAGCCAGTGGGACTGACTGGCTCCTGGAGCATCCCCCTTCCAAGCAAGCTGGGGAGCCCAGAAACTCGGGGTGAAGGATCCCCTGCTCCTCTCAGGGACTCTCTGGGACCCAAGGGGAGCCAGGGTTCCAAAGGCACAAACACGCCTCAGTCCTGGTCCATCAGCCCAGGCTGGTGCCCCCAGCAAGTCACGTCTCCTCTCTCAGGATATCCCCCTGGCTTCTGTCCTCCCTGGGAGATTGTCCAGCAGAGGGAAGACAGCAGGCAGAGGTGCTCCACCCAGCACCTGGCGCTTGATCTACCGCAGTTCTCAGTCTGAGGCTGAGTTCTGGTGGACAAAGGCTAGCATCCAGAAGAAACAGGACCCCAGGGTGCCTGTCCAGGTCAGTGGGGGGCACCTCTGGGGAGCTCAGTCTTAGGATCCAGCCTATGGGATGCATCCAGAGCCAAGGACGAGCCGGGGAGTACACAGCCCACCGTGTGCAATGGGAAGGCCACCTCAACCCTCTGGTGCACACAAGATCACGGGCCCTGACCAAACCCAGCCCATCTGGCAGCTGTGTACAGAGCAGGGCACTTCAATGAGCCAAGGAGTGGCACAGAACCTGGGGCCCTCCCTGGCTAGGGCTGCTACCAGCCCTCACACACGGTGAGGACGCCTGGACTCACGGAGCCTAGGGGCTCTGCAGGTCTCAGGTGGGAGCCCAGCAGGCCTGGGTGCGGCCATGTTCCTGCCTCACTGGCTGCACTGCCTTCGGGCTCCTGAGGAAGGCTCCTGAGGGCCAGGACTGCCTCTTCTCTGTCCCTTCCTTGCTCTCCCTTGGTGGCCGGGGAACCAGGCAGCAGGGCTCAGGACAAGGCGGTCAGGGACACCTTCCCTTGAAATGGTAGCAGGCACTCCTGCACCTTCGATGGGGAACCCGAAGCTGCCCGCTGCCCCATGATGGACACCTGCCTGAGCACTGCGATGAAGGAAAGACCAGAGCAACGAGCCCCAGGAGGGCAGGCGTGGGGGCTGTGTTCACAGTTGTCATAATCGTTTATGTGGAAACCCCAAGAGGAATCAGCTGAGAAATTACTAGAACAAATAAAGCCTCTAATATAGCAGCCAAAACCAGGGTACCCACAAACCAAGAGCAGAAGCATCGAGGAGCCAGAGACCACTGCTGGCAGAAGTGCTCCTGCCAACAGCACCGCAAGATGCAGGAACCCAGAGCCCTGCCTGTCCCAGGCCTGTGGGGCTGTGCGATTCCCTGACTGGTGAACTGGGAGCGGTCTAGCACGGGGGCAGCCGTCGTGTTCCTGTAGGCCCAGCGGCCATTCTCCAAATGGGCACAGTTAATTGACTCCCATCAAGAGCATGCCATTGTTTCCCCAGAGTCTAATGAACGTTCCAGAACTCCTGCTGGAGTCAAAGTGCAACAACAGCTGCGGGGCTCATGAGAAAGAACAGAGGGGGCACCTCCTGCCAGCCGTGGGTACCGACCTACACCCCTGGTGGGGCTCTCGGAGGCTGGGCAAGAGACAGCAGCGGGGCACAGCTGAGCGCCCTTGGCCATCCCATGTCTACACAGGGACATGGGTGGAGAAGGAGGGGCAGGCTGGACAGTTCTGGGTGAAACCCTGGGGCCAGCCCTGGTCGACTTTGGCCGTGGCTGTGGATCTCGTGAGGTGGGAGGACTTTCTTGCCATGGAGGAGCCAGCAGAGATCCTCGGCAGCAAGCTCAGCCTGGCTGTTTATTCAGCTTGGTACTTGCCCCCTGGGCCTAGCAGCTCAGGGCACGAACCCAGGAACGGGGCTCTGGACCCTGCGCCCTGGGAGATCGGCTCTGCATGTGCCTTCTGCTGGATAAACATCAGTAGAACTGGAACCGCCTGCCGGCCTCACGCCATGACCGGATGGGAAGAAAATGCAAGGCACTGCTGGATGGAGAGAGCCTTTCACTCAACATGCTGTGCCGCGGGCATGGAGGAGGAGGTCTGTGGACTTCCACGTCTGAGTAACACTTGGCCTCCCGGACCAGAAGTGCTGCTTGAAAAGAACCAGTGACACACAGGGAGACGGCAGGGTGTCAGGGCACAGCGAGGCGAGCAGCACTGGGGCAGCAGTCCTCAGAGGACAGGGGGAGAGTGGCCCGCGAGAGGGCAGGGCCGGCCATGCGCTGGCAGGTGCACCCTGCTTGGGAGTGTGGAGCCTGGGGAGTTTAGAACCCGGGACGCCTGTACCCACGCAGCCAGCTGGGGGTGGCTACTATGACCTAGCAGCAGGTCCCTCCACCTTGGAGACCTGAGGACACCCTTGCCCTGTGCCCAAGGCCTGGGTAAGCTCTTTATCATAAAGGCAAACACTGAAGACCTGGGTGTCCACAACTCAGGAATGACCAGCAGCTACATGCAGGCCCTCTCTGAGCCTGGGTGGTCCCCGTGTGAGCCTGGGTGGGCACTGTGAGAGTCTGGGTGGTCCCCGTGTGAGCCTGGGTGGGCACTGTGAGAGTCTGGGTGGTCCCCGTGTGAGCCTGAGTGGTCCCCCTGTGAGCCTGGGTGGGCACTGTGAGAGTCTGGGTGGTCCCTGTGTGAGCCTGCGTGGTTCCCCTGTGAGCCTGGGTGGGCACTGTGTGAGCCTGTGTGGGTACCGTGTGAGCCTGGGTGGTCCCCTGTGAACCTGGGTGGTCCCCGTGGGGCAAAGGCATGAGGGCTCTTAATGGGATTCCGCCAAACACTAAACATGGACCCTTTCCAGAGGACCCCAAACCAGAGGGGTTTCTCTGGGTGCCTGCTCACATAGGAGACACAGGCCATCCCCAGCCACTGGCAACCCCCGGCTGGAGGCCAGGGTGGGTTTGATGGCAGCATCTCCTCTCCTCTCCTAGCTAATGACCACTTTGCAGCTTCGCCAGGTCAGATCTGGACAGGCTAGGAGAGAGGTGGGGCTTACTCCTCAGGACTGGGGTGTAAGTGTTCTTCCCAGGCCCCCAGGGGCTCCCGTGAGAGCTGGAGTGCTGTTAGTGCTAACCCTGACCACCCAGGCGCGGGTGTGACCAGCCTCCGCTGAGGGCGGCTCCTCTGCAGAAATCCATTCTCCAGCTGCTCAGCCTGGGCTCAAAGGTCTCAGGGAGACTGCAGAGATGCTCAGTAGAGGGGCGAGGACGGGGCAGGTGCAGAGTCCAAGCGTGGCTGTGGTGTGTGCACAGGTCCTGTACGAGCATGTGCAGGCACGGGGACTGCAGGCACGGGGACTGCACACCATGCATGCGTGCGCTGCAGCACACAGGGACACGTGGGCGTGTGTGCACACGTGTGTGCACATGGATGTGTGTGCTCATGCCTGTGTTGAGGAGACCAGGTCTAGGAGGGTGGGCAGCAGTGCAGTGTGACTGGTGTGGACAGTGGGGTGCTGGGCTGGGTGCCTGGCAAGTAGGGCAGGCCGGGCTCTCTGCTGACCTGGACAGAAAGACTGTTTCCTGTGCGCAGCAGTTAAAAGCCAGAGCTGTGCCAGCTGCCCAGGCAGCTGGGCAGGCCGGTGTCTCTGGGTGATGTCCCTCTCCCTAGGGGAAGGGGCCTCACATCATGCTGAGGGTGGCTGCAGCCCACCGTCTCCTGTGACACACGTCATGTTCCACAGCGAGAGCTCCAGGCTCACACTAAGCAGAATCCAAACTGAAGACACACCTACACTGACACTCTGGGCAGCTTCCCTGGGAGGAACGGAGCAGGCCTGGCACCCAGGGCACACAGAGGCCTGGCCTTGGCCATCACCACCCGGGCCCTGCCCCCAGGAATGAGGGGAGGCAGAAGTCCCAAGGGACTGCAGTCCTTATCCCTGCCCCCCTGGCTTGGCAGCCTCTTGGGAGAGGCCCCTGCTGACTCCCTGTCAGTGGGCAGCAGCCCACCCTGGCTCATGTCCTTGTCCATACCTCAGGGTCAAGTGCTCACCCTAGGGTCCCTGGGGCTCTTGGGCAGTCCTGCCCACAGGCCACATCTTTCCTTTTTCTTTGAAACTGCCTGTGTACCCTGGCCTCGGGCCTGACACCTTGGCTGCTCAGGGTGCCTGGTGACACATACATGCGGGTTCTCTGTCCTCCACCTGGGCTGTGCCAGCCTGGAGCTAGTACAAGACCCCCAATGCCCACCTGAACTTGGCTGAGGGTCTTCTCACCTGACAAGTGGCAAATGGGGCATCTCCACTGGGAGCCTCTTGGCACCTTGCCGGGGCCCCCTAAGTACACAGGGTTTGGGTGCCCATGGCAGCATGGGTATATCTGTGCTCCAAAGGGAGGACCTCCTCCTTGCCCTGTCCCCACGGCCACCAGTGCCCTCTGGGTCTTCGGCAGCTGGTGCCTGACAAAGACCATGGGGCCTGCTGTGCTGCAGTGCCGCCCCCGCGCCTGTCCTGTGCCATCCCTCAGATGCTATGGGCACGTGCCCCAAGTTTCTGCTGCCACCAAGGTGGGAGGAGCACAACTTCAACTGTCCTGTGACTGGAAGACAGACAGCTCCAGCGGTCGGCGGGGACAAAGCTGACAGGAGGTCTAGGGCCACCAGAAGTGTGTCTCTATGCCAGCCAGCATCTACCCACACGCCTGCCTGGAGCCCAAGTGCATCCCTGGGCCCTGCCCCCAGGAATGAGGGGAGGCAGAAGTCCCAAGTGTCCAGAGCCTCACCAACCAGCAGGGTGGAGGCTATCTCCCAAGGCAGCAGGTGGCCTGAGGCCCCAGCAGGAAGTGCCTGGTTTTGTCACTAACAAGACTGGACGGGCCGGCAGCACATCCCCAGCCCCACTGCCCGGGCAGGTGGCGGCACCAGTGCTTCTGAGGCTCCAAGGCAAGGCCGCCATGGAGGGGGAGGCCCAGGCCAGGTGGCCGGAGAGCTCCAATGAAGGACACACTTCCCATGGCACTGGGCACTGCGGCGGGCAGCCAGTCCCACCTGGACTGTGGAACAAAAGCCCTGGCGACGAGGTCTTCTGACCTGGCAGCTCCACTCTCAGGGAACCCCACTAGACAAACCTGGGCCCCAGCTCACAGCAGCACCAGCCTGAGCGTGGCGGCATCTGCACGGCTCTGTGGGCACCCTGTCCCTTCTTGTCACCAGCAAGCCTCAGCTCACCACCCGAGGCAGAGGCTGTCACTCCCGTCTTACAGATGGGAAAACCGAGGCCCTGAAAGGGCTGTGACTTGCCCAGGCTCACAGCCATTGAGCGTTGGGTCAGGATGGGCCACTCTATGGCCAAAGCCCCCTTAGCACTCCTGGTGATTCCTGAGGAGTCCCACCATAACCCCAGGCCAGATCCCAGCCACCCTCAGTGTCTTCCCATCTCTGATGTTAAGCCTACCTCTGCTCCTGTGAGGCTAGCCTCCTAGTCTGCCTCCCTCTTGCCCCTATTCTTGGGGTAGCTCTGGACCCCTTCTTGAGGAAGCTGACTGTCTTCCTCTTTGATGCCCAGAGTTGAGGGCCAGCCTCATCTCCCTGAGCCAGTCCCAGCCTGGCTTCACCCAGGCCTCACCCACACGCAGGCCTGGAGAGCGCCCGTTTGGTCAGGCCCAGCACTGGGCGGGCCCCCTCCTCACCTTTCTCTGACTCCTCACGGTCACGCAGATTGCTGGCGGCCCCTCTCGCCACCTGCGAGCTCTCACACCCTGCACACCAGGTACTCGCCACAGGAGTGCAGGTATGTGTGCTTACTGAGTGGGCATTTGGGGCTGGGGTGCACACATCACTCGTCAGCACCCATCACCCATGTGGTCTTCCTCGTTCCAGGCAAACCTGAGTTGTCTGTGGGCACAGAAGAGCCACCTCTCTTTGGGCTGGCAGCACTTGGAGACTCAGGAACTTGCAGGGCTGGTCAATGGGACTGCAGCTACATGGAGACCAGTGTGGTGAGTGGCGGAGACCAGCATGCGCAGAGCCTGCTGGGTGTGAGCATGGGCAGCACCCTTGGCTGGCAGCAGAACCCCGGGCTGTTGCCTCTGCTCACTCACCTCTGTCCTCCTGAGCTGGGCAGATGCCCAGGCCCAGGGCAGAGCCCCGAGTTCCTTCCAGCCCCCTGTCCATCCTGCTGGCTAGGGCTGGGCTGCACAACGGTCCTCAGGCCTCTCCCAAGGGGCCTGAGCTGCGTTCTGCCCTGCAGGCAGGCCTCCCTAATATGGGCCTGGAGAGCTGGCCAGGCATGTACCCTGGCAGGGCGCCAGGGTTGAGCTCTGTGTCCTGGCCATCAGGGCCCAGGCCTGGGTCCTGTGACCTATGGGAGCAGGGCCATTGGAAACTAGTAGTTTCAGGGAGGCTGGAGGCTGGGGACTCTGATGGGAAGTGTGCTGGGGGCTGGGGAGGACTCTGACTCTGGGACAGCCTGGCTCCAGCAGCTGTCATCTCCAGGGCAGAAGCAGCCAGACTCAAGAAGGATGGGCAGAGGAGGGGGCCTCACAGCAGAGACTCTGGGGTGGGGAGGCATGGGGGCAGGAGGGGCGGGGGCTTGGGTGGACACTCCTGCAACCTGGAAGGCTGATAGCTCCTCTCTGGATCTCCACTGCTAAGTCTGGCAGCCTGGGGACCTGGGTGGCACAGCATGACAGCTCATGTTACCCACTGCCCTGGAGGGAGAAGAACCAGGCATCAGGGCCACTGGACTCCAGGTCCAGGTCCTGACCGTGCTGCTATTCCCCGACCTCACCAGGCCCGGTGCACGGACCTGCCCAGGAGAACCCCCGTACCCTGCCTGGTGGTTCTCCCAGGAATTTTTTACCTTTTGTGCTGAGGACTACTTCTCTGGACTGCCAACCTAGACCTCACCCAGAGCTCAGCTCTCCATGCAAGCCTGTCCTTTCCTCGGGGGTCCTCACCCAGTCTGTCTGATACCCCTGCCCCCAACCCCAGCGCAATGTTATCTGCAGTGACTAAACCTTTGCAAGAACAGAGACTACCTCAGACCAGCAGGGAGGAGGCACAGTCCCCAAGGCTGGACTGTGTCAGGCAGAAGATGCCACCAGGCCGAGGGCTGACACTCAGACCCTGAGGACGTGGTGCTCTGGCCTGGTCTACAGCAGCCAGATGGCACAGGAAATGAACCTGGAAAGAATGGCCAGGGAGGGTGACACCCAGGCCACAGAGGGAGACGGCAAAGGGTGCCCAGACTGGGAGGATAATGGAAATCACAGAGCCTCCTAGGATCAATTACTGTGCCCGAAAGACATCACCCAGCTGACCCCTCAAAGTGGCCATGGGAGTTCCAGGCTGCACCCACTTCCCAAGGACACTGCCAAGTGGCCACTCACTCTCACATGTGATCCTGGCCACAAACCATCCCTGCTCTGCACCCCCTGGGGTGTTCCTCCAAGGACGCTCCAGCTAGAACACGAGCCTGGCCCTGCACCACAAGGGCCCTTAGCCCATCTGCTCCAGCCCGCATGTTGCACACAGGGGAGCAGTGCCACAAGGACACATGCCTCCTGTCTTTAGGGATGCTCAGCCACCTCCTCCTGTCTCAGAGCAGCCGAGACCAGCCGCACCAGAGTAAGGGCCCAGCTGGGGGAGGGTTCTTGCAGGAGGGTGAATAGGCTACGTCCAGGTTCCTGGAGTCTGGGTGCTGGCACAGGGTGAGGGGCATTGGTGGGGTCAAGCAGGGCCTGGGCTGCTCTGCCCTCCTGGGCTCCTCCACCAGCACCGCTGCCCTGTCCCTCATATGGGCCACGAGGCAGGCAGGGTCTGTGTGGTAGCCCAGGCCGCTGCACTGGGAATACTGCTCCCAGGTCATGTGGAACACCTTCTTAGCAGGCTGTGTCATCACTGGTGTGGGCAACTGGGATTCCAGAAGTGACCCGTGAAAATCAAGTGACTGGAACCCAGGACTCCTGCCGTCCTGTGACAGTTCACTCACAGCCCCTTCCCGATGGAGGCTCTTCTGGGGTTGCCCTGGAAAAATCCTACTATCCCAGTGCCGCCCCCACATGGGAACACCCCATGAGCGCCTCTCCAGGGTCCAGGGAGCGGTCTAGGAGGCCTCCTCTGCAGAGATGAGGGGGCTCTACACAGGGTGGGCTCCCAACACTGCCCCTGCCCACCTGGAGAGACTCAGAGCCCCGCATGGACAGATGCACTAGGACCTGCAAGGACACCTGCCGGGCTCTGCTGGAGGGGCATGCCTGTCCCCACAGCAGCTGCAAAGGGTGCTGAGGGTCCTGGGGATGAGGAGCCTTGGGACACGGAGGTCCTGGAGGGTGCAGGGACTGGGGGAACCAGGTTCTCACCAGGGTGGCATAAGCCAGACTGGCGTCTGCCCAGACAGGAAGGCCCAGCCCATACCTGGGGTCACATCGGCCAAGGTCGAATTTGAAGGTCCTGTTGGTATAGCCCCCTCCCCCCAGCCTCGCACCCAGGGAGCCGCCCCCCAGGGTGTGCACCCTGCAGGGGAGCAGCATGCAGGCCTGGCGGCTCCCACGGCCCTAGTAGGAGAGCTACAGCCACCTCTTGGGCTCTCTTGGCCCCAGAACAGTTAACGTTTTCTTCTTCGTTCAGACTGAGGAAAAAACAGGGTTGGGGTTCGGGTGACTGGCCGCGCGCGCCCCCTGCCGGCCACGCTGTGACCGCTGCAGTGCCACAGGGACCCGCAGGGGCCGGGTTGAGGGTCTGCCTGCACCCCTGCGGGGGACCCGCGCCATCTGCCCGGGGTTCCACCGTGGGAGCGGCCCCATCCCGCAGGGGCCTTTGTGGGGTGCCACGCATGCAGAGGTCGCTCTGGGTCTTCCTTTCGTGTTTAAAGGGCCCAAGCCACCCGCAGGCATTGTGCCAAAGCGCCCTGCCCTCTGCCTTCTGTGCAAGTCCAGCAGCACCTGCCCTGACCCCTGCCAGGGCACTGCCCATTCTCGTAGAGGCCTGCACCAAGACCCTCTGCCAGCCCCACGTGTCCTCTGCTAGGAAGCCACTGGGCTGGGACTGGGGGCCACCTAGACCCTAGGCAGCAGTGACTGCACGCCTGTCCCTTGTCCTGCTCTTTCAGCCACATGAGCACACAGCATCTCCTACACAGGTAAGTGTGGGGAGTCCACCCTCAGGTGCACACTGGACACCTGGACAGCCTGGCTCAGGCTGGGAGCTGAGTTCTCTGTTTGACCCTTTGTTGTACAGCGCCATCCAGAACCCTCAGTGCTTCCAAGAGGAAGGCAGGCAGGGAAGGGGTGGGAGAGACTGAGACGGGGACACGGGTGGACAGAGCAAAGGAGGGCAGGGGGATCAGGTAGAGTGGCTGAGGCAACATCAATTCCCGTTTTTCCCCAGGCTGGGGGCCATGGTCAGTATGACCACTGGGGGCCATGGTCAGTATGAGGGGCTCCCCAGAATAGGGCTGGGCCAGGGCCAATTTGGAGGGTGCATGGTGAGATGATCCCCAACCCCCATCTCTCCTGAGGTCCCTTCCCTACCTTCAGGACACAGCAGGCTGAGCTCAGGTACTCTGTGGACAGGGGCTGGGACACTCAGCAGAGTCTGGCATGCTCTGCAGTCCCCAGAAGGGGTGCAGCCCATGTCCCTTCCCAACCCACCAGCAGTCCTGCATCTTGGGTGCTTTCCCTCTTGGTCCTGAGAGGTGGATGCTGCTCCCCTGTCTGGGCACTGTCCCCAGCAGGACCCTCACTGACCTGTGGCCTAGCATCTCTCTTGACTCCTGCAGTTTGGGGAACTCAGAGATGGTCACTCAGGGGGCACGTTGCCCGTCACTATTCAAAAAGAGCCCTGTAGGGAGCTGCTGCTGCTGGGCAATCAGAGGTGATTACACAGGTGTCAGCCATAAGAGACCCTGGTGAGAACAGTGGCATTTCTAAGGGCTTTGGGGAAACCAAAACTTGGCCCCAGTCTGCCATAGAGGAGCCAAGACCCAGAGGGCCCGCCTGCCCACCACTTCCCAGCCAAGAGCAGGAAGGCACTATGCCAAGGTCCAAGACCCTGACGTCAGCCTCCTCCTCCAAAGGGCAACCAGGCTGGCACATTCCCACTCACTGTGACCTGGTACCCTGTGCCCCCTAGTCTGCTCTGCTGGGTGTGTCTGGACACTTTCCCCAGGGCACTGCATACCCTCCAAGGCCAGGAGCTGCCATCTCCTCACCTCCCACGGAATGCCAGGGCCCCACACATGCTGGCAGAATCAAATGTATCCAAGCATTTCTGGCACAGTTCACACCCTCACGAAAACACAAGCTGTCTGCGGAGTCTGGGAGCTGTCCCCTCAATCCTGAGGGCTGGCCTGGCCCTGAGCCTTGGGTGGAAACAGGAACTAATCCAGCCTCAGGTCCTTCCTCATGTTCCCAGCATGAGTCCCCTGCCTGGGTACCCTGCCTGACACCCTCCCTCAATTCCAGGGTGTGGCCCCTCTGGCCTCTGCCTGCTTTCCTAGGTGGCTGGACCCTGTCGTCACCCTCACTGCGGGGGCAGGGATGGAGAGGGCCCTGCTGTGGGCTGCACCCTCCACACCCAAGGAGCACTTTCTCCCACGTCTAGCTGACCCAGGTCCCACCACCCAGAGCCCCACCTCAACCCCACTGGAGCAGGGGCAGGAGCTCTGTCTCAGGCCCGGCACCCCAGCAGACACTCCACTTCGGTGGCACCTGCCTCAGCGACCTCTTGCCCCTATCAGAAAAGACGCTGTGTCCCCTGGCCCAGTCACCTCCTCCAGAAACTGTTCCCAGAAAAGTCCAGAAAACAACCAAGATGCATAGTGCTTAGCGGCCCCCTAACCGCTGGCCCCAGGGGGCCGCTCCTCCAAGGAAGAAGACTCCCTTTCCCGCTTCCTCCCGCCGCTCATCAAAGAACACTTGCTGAGCTGGAGCTGTAAGCCTGGCCCAGGCGTTCCTGGGGTCAGCAGGGAGGCCAGCAGAGCCCAGAGGAGCGCTAGCGAGGACCTGCAGCTCCCACCGAGAGGCCTGCTGGAGACTGGGGTCAGTGGAGCAGGCCCAGGGCGGGCGGGGGCAGGGGACGCAGGAGGCCCGAAACACGCCAAGTGCCCGCGAGCTGGGCCGGACGCGTGGGGCCGTGGCGTGGCACCCGGAGGGCTGGCAGGCGCCTCGGGCTTTGGTGCCCGGCGGGGTGGGTGGTGGCAGCGCAGAGACAGGTGCCGGGGATGACCCGCCTGTGGGTCCGCTCGTCCTGCCACAGTTCGCTGACCAGCCTCCTGCCCCCAACTAGCCGGAGTTCACCGCCCCGGCGCACCCGAGGGCCGGAGCCGCGCGGACCCCCAGCAAGGCGGGCGCTGGCCGCTCCTACGGCGTCCCGCGGAGCCTAGGGAGGGTGAACCCGCCCCGCTGATTCCCGGCAACCTCTGCCTGGGGTAACTTTCCCGTAGGTGGCCGCGCGGGCCAGGGGGCGGGGCCGCGGGGCCGGAGCCAGGTGTCCTGCAGCGAAGCACGTGGGGGGGCAGGCGTCCAGGAGGAGCGGGGCCGCGGGCCAGGGGGCGGGCCGCGGGGCGGGGCTGCTGACGGGGCGGGGCCAGGGGCGGGGCGGGAGCCAGGTGTCCAGAGCGAAGCACGTGGGAGGCCAGGCGTCCGGGAGGGGCGGAGCCGTGGGGCGGGGCGGGGCCGGGCCGCAGGGCGGGAGCCAGGTGTCCGGAGCGAAGCACGTGGGAGGCCAGGCGTCCGGGAGGGGGCGGGGCCGCGGGTTGCGCGTGGGGCAGCGTCCCGGGTCCCGTGTGTTTCTCCCGCCGCCACGCCTTCGTTCCCATGGCGTCCCGCGGCCCTGAGCTCCGGGCTGGGGTCCCCAGAGTCCCCGGCTTTGGGGATTGCAGGTGAAGAACTGCGTGAGGGGTGTGAGGGTGTCAGGTCCCCAGGCCTCTCTGCCCAGGGACTGCCATCCTCAGTCTGCAGGGTGCACCTGCGGCAGAGGCCCCACGCTGGCCCCAGAGGAGGTGGGGGAGGGGCCGAGCTGACCAGGGCCTGGTTCCCGGGTGACCCGGGCCTTGTCCTCCACTTTTCCCTAGCCACTCCCTGAGGGCACCTGTGACTACATCTGGGGCTCCTGATGGCCTTTTCTGGGGTTCACAGCCTGGGGGGTCCTGGTTCTCTTATTTGTAGCGGCTCTTCCTTGTCGGGGACCCTGGCCAGCTTTCAGGACCCAGCCCAGGTATCTGGCCCAGTCAAGGACCCTGCAGTGATGGAGGGCCTCAGCTCCAGTCTCCCCAGGAACGTGCTCAGCGAGAGGGAGCGCAGGTGAGTGGTCCCTTCCTGCTGGCCCCCATGGTTTTAAGGGGTGGGGGGTTTTTGTGACTGCCTGTTGGTCTCAGGCAGCCAGGGCAGGACTAACAGCAGCCTTCAAGGTAAATCTACGCGGAGGTGGGGATGAGGTCCAGCGGCACCTCTGTGGCCTGAAGCCCAGGCATCTGGAGGCTGTGTTTTTGGGATCCTTTAGACCTAGACACTGATTTACCCCTGTCCACACCCTGGAGCAGCAATAGTCTTTTTGGGATAGTCTTTCTACGCTGACCCCTGGATACCCTTAGCTCAGACAGCTGGAGAGTTCATTAGTGGCATTGGCCTCTGCCCTGTGAGGGAGAGGTTCCTGGGGCTTCCCTCTGGTAGTTCCAGCAGCTGCTGCCCCTTCTGGTGGAGGCTGGATGGGTTCCTGGACATTTGTCACTTTTCCGGGAGCAGGAGGCGGATCTCTATGAGCTGTGAGCGCCTGCGGGCCCTGCTGCCCCGGTTCGACGGCCGGCGGGAGGACATGGCCTCTGTGCTGGAGATGGCCGTGCAGTTCCTTCGGCTCACACATACCCTCGTGCCTGGTTGGGAGCAGCATGCCGTGAGTCCTAGGTGTATGGAGCGGGTCAGGCTCTGCAGCAAAGCTGGTTAAGGACCACCCCGCCTCAATCAGGGGCAGTGTCCTCTCCACAGCCTGGACTGGCTGCAGTTTCTGCAGGGCACTTTGTTCAAACTGTTCTTGTCATCATCCTTCCCCTGGGAGGGATCAGGTTCCCTGGTCCTGTTGATTGATCAGGTGCTCCACGCTTGATGCCAGCGCTGGGGAAAATTAGGGTGTCCTCATGTCGCCCTGGCTGAGCACCATGTAGACCCTTTCCCTTAGCTTTGACCTGAGAGAAGCCACGGGCCTGTGTGCTGTGAGGGGCCTCATCAGGTCTGCACGGGTCCCTACTGGTTAGGGTGGTATCCACGTGTGGAGGACAGGAGACCAGGTGGGGATTGGAGCTGCCCTGATGTTTCCAAGGGTGGGGGTCCCAGCACCTGTGGCGAGGCCTGGGTGTCACCCTGTACCCACAGCCTTGTCCTGAGTGTGGGGTGAGCTCCTGGTGAAACTCTGGCTTGCTGGGCACCTGTGGGGCAGCTGCTCTGACCAGCCCGCTTTTCCCTAGGGTCACCCGAGAATCTCCCAGCCAACCTTCTGATTGGTGTGTTAGTGTAATTAACTCTTTGAGGTGCTGGGGGTCAAACGCAGGGCTTGTGCCTGCTAGGCGCGTGCTCCACCCCTGACCGCGTCCCGGTTGCCACCTTCAGTGTTTTTTCAATTAAAACCAAAATCGAGACAGGGTCTCGTTGAGGTGCCCAGTCTGGCTCGAGCCTGTGACCCTCCTGCCCGGCCTCCCAGGAGTGCGTCACTGCGCCGACCTGTGTGTGTTTGGATTGCAGGTTCCTGCTTCCTCCAGGGAGACTTGGCACAGGTGGAGTGAGGAAGTTCTGCAGCTGACCCTGGCAAGCCAGATTCCAGCCAGTGGGCCTGACCTTGAGATGGCAGCATCCACTGTCCCTCTGTTAGTGTCCCCTGGGGCCCACCTGGCAGGGCCAGGGGATGCCCAGGGGAGCAGAATCACCCGTGGTCTCAAGAACTAGAAACTTGTTTAGGCCCTGACATGTGCTGATGTGTTCCTGTCACTGGCACCGGGTTAGGACTGGTATTTCTGAAGGTGTCACGCTTAGCAGATGGGACTGGACTGGTGGGGGAAGGGGTGGCTCAGTCCTTGGCTCAGCCTCCTCCCATCCCCTCTCTATATACTGTTCAGGCAGCGGGACCCCCTGAGTTGTGTGACTCTGGCTGTGGACAAGAGCGAGGTGCTGGATGGGCCACCCTCCCACCCCGGTAAGTGGTCACATCCAGGGCAAACCAGACCTCCAGCCCTGAGAGCGGTGGGTGCTTTTTCTGGGTGTGGGTCAAGGTTCCACGTTATCTTTGTGCAAAACCCACATGTTGGGGACCCATGATGAGGGTTTTAAGTAGCTGTGTGCTCACTGCCCAGGTCCTAACCACCTCCACTCCCTGAGGACAGGCCCCACCTCCTCCTCTCTGGGTCTGTCAGGGACCGTGGGGATGCATGAAGGCCCTTGGCCCATCTTGACCACCCAGCTGACTCCTCCTGTGTCCAGTTCTAGCAGCCACAATTAGCTGTTTTTTGTGTCCCCTGGCTGGCCATGGTGGCCTTGTGGCTAGATTGGCCACCACTATGCCCCGGCCTCTGCCTGTGGTGCAGGGGAGCTGTCCCAGGAACTCGCCTCAGGCCTGTAGTCTTGGTTCTGAGGCTGCCACAGCCAAGCTCTGTCAGGTGGCTTTGGGGCCACGCTGGGGGCACTTGTGATGACCCTGTCCCTGATGGCACTAGCCCTCCTGGCTGTTCGTCACTTCTCAGATGTGTGTATTCACCACACCTGTGGGGGGGCCTTGCTGAGGGCAGAGCTGGATGGCTAGCTGCGGCGGTCCTGTGGCAGGCAGCAGGTCGGTGGCCAGGATCCCAGATCCATGGCCTCCTGGGCCCCAGGTGTCAGGCACCTGCTTCTGGGCATCTGCCTGCTTGGTCACCTGTCTACAGCCTGCTTCTGGGGTCCCTTCCATGTGTCCTTGTGGGGCTAGACTCTGGCCAGAATCAAGAGGTCATGGAGGGCAGCACACAGGTGACCTGCTGACCATGTTCCCCCTCCTTAGAGCCCTTCAGCCTGGTGCACCGGCCCCCACGCTGGCCACCCTACACACAGTGGCCGAGCTCTCCTGAGGTGAGCCAGGAGGCTCCTGGTGGTCTGGGCCAGGCTGGGCCCCCAGCCAGAGTCCCCACGTCTCCAGGTGGGCTGGCTGAGGAGGCGTCCCTGACTCCTGTGGCAGATGCCAGGTGGGTGCCCGTGGGTGTTTGCATGCGTGTGTGGGGAGTGTGGGCGTGTGCCTGTGGGCACGTGTGTGGGATGTGCCTGTGGGCGTGTGAGGGGAGTGTGCGCGTGGGTGTGTGTGTGTGTGGGAGTGTGGGCGTG
>PVHX01015285.1:0-47365 GCA_004024805.1 Geosciurus inauris
GTTATAAGAATAGAATACATGTTAAAAGGGCATGTTATGGTCCGTCCTACTAGATAATAATGACTGAAGCTTCTCTACAACAGCCCTGAGCAGACCCCAGCCTACTTAGCTCCAGTAACCATGGCAACTGGCCCCTCTCAAAAACCAAACTCTTGGGAAGTTCTTTGTGTGTGATCAGAATATGTCTCCCTGAAATTTTCACACTGCAGATGTGATACAACTGACCAGTAGAAAACCATCAAGCTTGTGAGATCAGACTTCTCAACTCCCCTCATTTTTCTCTTTCATCCTGTGCTCTCTGACATCTCCAGTACCTGCCACCTTGTCACTCACCTCTAAGTGCATTTAAGCCTACTTTTATTTCTCTGCTTGTAAATCTTGTACTCGGAAAGAATATGAACAGCTCAAACAGGCACTCACTTGGGAAAAAGGCACATCACAGAGTGTTGAGGTGCCAGTTCAGCACTGATGTTATCTTGCTACTTTAGCAATACAAAAATGCACAGGAGAGCTTACCTCTGATATTCTGGCGATCCATTTCACAGAGTTCACTCGACCCTTTAAGGCTTCTCTTATCTGGATATTTAACGAAAGGAGTTAGAATTAAAAGGTTATATGAAGTTACTATATGTACCTGAACCTGGCAAATACTGTGACAAGGGACTATCACCGGCTGGGTCCTACTGATAGAACACAGAGGGATCAGTAACCTGGTGGAGTGGTCTGGAAAGAGAAGAGATGGAGCTAGCTTAAAAGACTCATGTCCAGGAACTTAAGCATGGACCAAATGGCTAAGAAGTACAGTTGGTCACAAGCTTGAGGATTTCAAACATAAGGCATTAATTTATTTATTTTACTTTATTTTATTTTTGGAACATTTAAATAGTTAATCACTTCCACAGTTTGTCAGTTATTCCACCCATTTCTAGAGGAAAAAGGAAAGTACTACACAACATAGCTACAATCTGTGGAGTGAAGAAAATAAGAATAATCAATAACAATTATATTTGGTTTTATAACTTTAAAGTGCTTTTCACAGTTGTCATCTTGTTTTATAGCCCCTCCCCCCAAAAAACCAAAAAACCTGCAAGATAGATATTATTATCCCTATTCTACAACTGAAGAAGTTAATGCTCCAAGATTGACATCCAAAGTCTTCCAGCTACTAAGAGAAGCAACCAGGACTTGAATTCATAACCCCTGACTCCAGATCATCTTGTCCTCTCCTGCTGAATATGTTTCCTCTTCTTTTTTCCTCTGCCTTTTCCTTCTGCTGTGCAAAATGTTACTCACTTTCTAAGGCCTTGTATAAGTTCTGTCTTCACAATTAATATATGCCCAAACACTCCAGCTCAGGGTGACTTCACCCTTCCTTGAAAATGAAGTATTCTTTGTCACTCGCCAGGTCCAATGAAGGGTCAGGGACCAGTGCACTAAGTGGTCCATTGGGATTTGTGAAGATATATTGAAGCACCTACTTACATTTTTTGTTGTCATTCTTTTTCAATTCTGTGTTTCATAATTATGTACTTTTATAAAGTACACAATTCATACTTTAAGAATTAATAGTAAGCACATTTAGGGATACATGCTCACTGTTTTTGACTGACTACAACTTGTTTTTGGAGACAACTAAAATATACAGTTTTCTTCAGTCAATCACGTGGGTTCCTGTGATGCTTTCGAGTATGTACATTTTGAAGAACCTAGGATTCATAAACATTAAGGACTCCTCAATTGCACACAGCTAGTACAGATGCTGCTTGAATGACGATGGAAGTGCATCCTCATAAACCTGTTTCAGTCAGTTTTGTGTCAGTGTGACCAAAATACTCAATAAGAACAACTTAGGGGAGGGAAAGTTTATTTGGGGCTCACTGTTCCAGAGGTTCAGTCTATGGTGAGCAGAGTCCACTGTTTTGCATCAAAGATGTGGCAATACATCATGACCAAAGGGCCCCTTGGAAGAAAGCTGCTCAGTTCCTGGTGGAGTCAGAAAACAGAGACAACCACCAGGAAAAACAACCCTTCCAGGGCATGTCCCCAGTGACCCACCTCTTCCAGCCATGCCCACCTCCTAGGATTCAAACTAGGTTGCAATCTAATCATTTTATCTCTGAATATTCCTGCCTTAACACAGAAGCTTTGGGGGAACACCTCATAACCAAACCACAACAAAACCCATTGTAAGTTGAATATCAGTTAAACTTAATTCACTTAGCCTACTGAACATCATAGCTTAGCAACACAGTAGAGTATCAACTGTTTACCATTGCAATACCTGGCTGACTGGGATTTGCCTCTAATAATAGAATAACATCCATAGTTTTTTAAAAGCCACAACTTTTCAGTGAAGATGAGTTTTGCTTTTGTTTTGTTTTTGTTGGCATATCCAACCTTGTATTGTCCCTTTTTACTTTATAAATTATTTTAATTGGTAGAAGGCATTTGTATCTATATCTGAGAGGGTTTTTACTTTATAAATTATTTTAATTGGTAGAAGGCATTTGTATCTATATCTGAGAGGGTTGTTTGCTATTCCAAGAGGCAACATGGTACAAGGGAAAGAGGGCAATCTCAGAAGCTTCGGTAAATATATGAGGTTTTATTTGTTTAATTTTTATTTGTTCTCCCCACTTCACTTACAACCTGTCAACACTCATCTGTGTTTGGAGAATTCCCTTCCTTTAATCCAGTGCTCTTCAAGGTAGAAGGCAGGAACTTACTCCTCCAATCAATTCTACAGCTGAGGTGCAGGCACATAACCTGAGTTCAGACTATTGGCCCTCTCAATGCAAAAAACCAGGTACCACTGGGACCCAACAGGCCAGGTTAGAGGTGCTCCCACTCACAGCAGTAGTAGTAACTCTAGTTTAAGCATCCACTGCCTAACATTGGCCTGTTGAGCTGTGCTATCTGTACCCAGCCAAAGGGCAGGGACAATGGTATCCCTCATGGAATGGCTCTATGCTGTGCTCTGGAGACAATTCCTACAGTAGAGCCTCCAAGCCAAGGAGAAATCCTCCCAAAGATTGTACTGTGAGATGGTACACACCCCTTTTCTGCCTCAGTGGGTCATGGTGGGTTTCTCTAGAGTTCTGAGCAAGCTACTTAATCACTCTGAGTCTGTTTCCCCATCTGTAAAATTGAAAATGGTAATACCTAAGATTGTTTTAAGGATTCAAACTAATATGCATAAAACACTTATCCCTTAAAGAGCTGAAAAGGTAGTAGATGTTACCTTCATTATAAGGAACATCGATGCTCTAATTATGTGGCTCTTCACATGACTGAGGTGAAAGATTTTCAGTGGCCTTTACAAGTGAGCATCTCAGTACTGGTAATGAAGGAAAGAAAAAAAAAGAACTTATATACAGTACCTTTGGGTCCAGGATTGTTCCAAACACCAGGATGAAGAAGCCCTGTGAAAGACAAAAAAGAAAAGAGGAGCCATTTGCAAAATAATAACAATAATATATACAAGTATTTATCATTCCTCTATTATTTTGGTAAAAAGAAAACAATTTTATTCACTCTTTTAATCTCCTAATTGAAGACCCAGATATTGTGAAACCTCAGCAAACCAAACAGAACAAGGTCCCTGCATCATACAGGACTATTTGAGGGATTTTTTAAGGTGAGTAAAATAAAAATATTTAGCATTTAGCAGAAGCTGTTCCTCTTATCATAATATAAAGAAAGAGTTAGGCAACAGACAGCGGACTTGTAGTCCCTGAACAATAAGTAATGAAAGAAATTTCCACAGCAAAGAGCAAAAGGAAGTGTGCTCAGATTCCCAGGACATCCTCAACCTCCTTCTTCCATCCACAGCAAAGAATATTATAAAACATGCCAAGAAAAAAATCAAATATATACATCTTCAGAAAAATTAATAAGTCATAAAATAGATTGACTTTCTAACCATATTGCAGCTGCTCCAAATAAAATGATGTAGAGGGAATTGACTGGTTCTTCAATCTCCTATCATTCATATAAGAGAAGGAGCCCATAAAAATGAAAAGCAGACTGTTCCTATGCAGTTTTAGTCCATTTGAGTTTCTTACTTTTTTCACCCCCATTGCTACAAAACCATCCTGAAGGAGAAGGACAGGGAGTAGTCACATTTTTCAGATAAGGAAAAGAAAGCTCAGAGATTTCACTTTCAATAAGTGATAGCGACATGCATTGGAAAAAATCTTTCTTGAATATTCAATTATTTAGGCTATGGATCAAAAAGGGAAGTGAAATAATGACCTTTTATTTAGGCCTCCTTATGAAATTGCTCCAATTTCATAAGTGAATATAATAAACCCAGCCAGAAGCCTGTTAAAGCTCAGGGGTTTAACACAACTGGCACCATAAGGGCATTACAATCAGATTCATTGGTGAAAATAACACCCAATCTATTGCTAACGATTTGGTAAAAGTCCATCTGAGAGAGAGAAGACTTTGTAGGAACAGGTATACAGCCATACAGCTCATTCATTCCCCAAACATATATACCTTTCCATCCAGTCTGTCCAACAAACATTCAACAGCTTGTTCCACATGTAGCTTTTTATCAGATTGCTCTTTTGTGTGACACTCTTAGCCTACAAGATAATTATTAAAACCTGCCATTGTTTCTACTAAGAAAATGTCATAGTTGTCATGGTCCTCTGGATTACAAAGTATTATTTTTATAAAGATGCTTGGGACAAATACTTGTCAGCCTGGTTTTGGTGCTAGGAATGCATTTGGAATCAGAATCTAAATGAGCCTGGCCCAGAAATTAAAAATTTTAAAGATCTGGAAACCACAATTCTAGCATGTTTCTGCCACAGAATCTGCATTCTTTGGCTAGAAGACTAACGAAGTTTCTCTCCTCAAAAGATTTTCAATTCCTTGGGGTTGACCTATTCATATTTGTATCTGCAACATGTAGCACAATGATTGACACAAAATAAATACTCAGTAAGCATGATGTCTCTGTTTTGAATGTGTGTGTTTCATAATTTTATGATGCCCTCTTCCCTATATAGCCATAAATATGTAAAGGAAATTTTCAATTAAATTCATTTTTCATTGGTTTGTGCCCCTTAGGAAAAGTTACCTAAAATAACATCGAGAAGATTCTGACAAAAGATTAATCATAAGGTTTAATATCTGATGGAGAAAGGATGAGAGAATATACCTAATAAGAATTCACCAGTAGCATCTTTGCATTTCTTTTAGTAGATAAAGCACAATTTGAGCAAGTAAACTCCACGGTGTTCCCCCAGGTTTTACTATATGTGCTTTATTTTTCTCCTACCAAAACAGCTATGAGGAGTCCCCAAACCTCACCCAGGCCACAATTACTCTCCATAAATAACTGGAAGGGATGCCCACCAGAAGTTACCATGGACGGCTAAGATAGCAGCTAATTGCATATATACTTCCATAGTAAAGCGGATGGTTAGCTTTAAGTCAATGGAGATACTCCCGCAGGGCTGGGACCAGAAAATTTTCAGAAGAGTCTTCCTTCTACACGTTCTGGACCTCCCAACATGTTTCAGAATCTCTATTCTGCTCTGTCAGCCTCAGCCACCCCTTGTGTCTTCTCACCCTAAGACTCTGTTTCTCTGCTTCTTTCTACCCAGCTTCCCGTGTCTCCCTCCTCAGTGGATCCATGACTGACTCCTCTTCTCCTCCCTCACTAGGTATCCCGAGGATGTCTTGATCCAGTGATATGCTGGTAAATAACTATCAACTCTCCTAATTTGTAGCATTTACCCATCTCTATGGTTAAATGTTCCCACAAGTGCTAATTAAATCTAGCAATGCAACATGGCTGAGCATAAAGGTTGGGAGAAATGGGCAGCAGCACGTCATTATTTAGTATTTCCACCATATGGATATAGCTTACTCAAATCAAAAGCATAGTAAAATGTTAGACACATGATTAGGAAGTGATTAATTTTGAAGTATGACCTTTGTTTTTAATTTATTTCATTATAAGTCTATACATTTTAATTTTTACTGAGGACTGTGTTTACAACCAGGTCACAAAATTCCTGAAAATATGTTAGTTTCCATGAGCCAGGTCAAGCCAGCTCCAGCACAGCTCTTTCCTCCCAGTGTCTGGTCCTCACCCACACCCTGCTCTCAGCTCCCCACTGACTTCTAAACACAGACTCTAACGTGCTCCAGGCTCAGAGTCGAGGCAGAAACTGAATGGAAATTTCAATTGATCCTAGTATGACAGGTAAAAGTGCTCACAGCCTAGTCCAAAAGAAAAATCATAGGAGAGATGGCCCCAAGGGAGACAAAAAAGGGAAACTGCTATGGAGTGAGACATGAGCTAAGGGCTCATGGAGGAGAGGTATAGGAAATGCTGAACTGAGACTTGGGGAAACTGGGCTTTCCCTCAGTCTTATGAATGACTAGTTTTGTAAATATGTATAAGGAATTGATAATTACTAATAGCTATACAAATGTAGAATACAATTAATAGTTTCCATAGAAATGTGAGGCATCCTCTGTTATTAGCATCAGTGTTTTTTAGTAAAATGAAATCATTTACATTTAAATTTTGAAAGAGAAAAATAAGTAGATATTTGACTTAAAATATTATTAATTAAGTGAAACTTATTTGAAGAAAGTCTCGCAGGCTACTGCACACATTCAGGAAAAAAATATTTTAGAGGTATTTAGAAAAACAAAAGCTTTTCTTTTGATTATTTGCTATCTACATACTTAAAATTCAATATAAAAACTTTGGCTTATTGATACAACCTAACAGAAAAACATAGAAAAACAAAATTCTAATCAAGAAAGAAATTATTAAATATGGACTACTGTACAGCCATTAAAGAGATATATGTAGTAACCCAATAAAATTCTAAGATGAATTCCTCATTTTTAAATGAGGAACCAAATTGTATGACAATATACATTATTTTTAAACCCCTATATTATGTAAAATATTTTTATTATCCTAGAAAATTTGTCAAGGATACACAAACTAAACATTATTAATTCATACAAGATATGAAAGAAGAGAAACCATTTTTAATACCACTCTATATACCATGTCTTGTTAAAATAAGATGGTTTCCAATGGCAAATAAAAATTTTAAGTGGCAGCAAATACAATAAATGTAAAAATTTAGTATCTCTAGTTATAACCCTAATTCGAGGGGAGGTGTTATTGGTTAATTTCTCAACAGTAACAAGTCAGCCTATTAGAAACCTGCTTGTAATCTTTAGATTATTTTAATACTTTGATTCTTTCCCAATCATGATTTTATTTCATTTTCCAAACACCTCTATGAAGTAGGCAATATTATACCCATTTTATGTATGAGGAAAATATGCTTGAAAAAGTTAAGTAAATATTCCAAGATCTTGTTAAACATTTTTAGTAAATAAAAGGGTGAAAATTCAAATCCAGGCCTTTCTGGAACAAAGGCTAATTTTCTCACTCAATACGCTATTCCACTGCCTTTTACATAATCTGATGCCACACTCTTCTGATCACAAAACTTCTGCACATATTCTCTTACTTCAGTCTTGAACAGAAAAGCATCTGGACTTACCTGGAATGCATTGAGCAGGGAGAAGATAACGTGGAAGGCCAGGGAGCTGTCGTGGATGACTGTGGCTATTCCGAATCCCCAGGTCAGACCCAGCAGTGGTGTGAGGATAGCGATGTTCTTACTGATTCTCACAATGGCTCTCACTTCCTGGAACATGGAACTGCCCATGGCAGCTCGCTGGGTCTTGGTGATGACCAGTGTGACTGTGATCAGGTTGACTATCACAATGGCCAGAGCTGGGACCACAAAGGCCAGGAGGGCTTTGCTCGTGTCCCAGTTAAGCCAACAGGCCTCTGGCCGTAGGTAGCCTTTGCCAGGCTCAGTGACAGCAACTGTAATAACAGCAATGACCAAAGGGCACCCATAGCCCACTGAAAAGAGAGATGCCACCAGAACTGACTTGGGCAGTGTATGGAAAACAATCAGAATTCCATAGAGGATGAGAAGTGCCTTGGCAAGCATCCAGAAAAACACAGAAAGGTAAAAGAAATGAACAAAAAATGTTGCTGCTACACACTCATTGTGGTGTGTCACTGGACCGCTGAGAAAGGAAGCCACAATGAACCACACATCAGCCATCAGTAAGGTGGCCGCAATGTTAGCGATACATACATGGCGTAAGTATGAGATCTCGGTCTTTGTCACTTGACCCCACACAAAGGCCTCAATGCACAAGCAAAGGATCAAGCTGAGAATCGAAATGCCCAGGCCTATGAATGTGATATAAATCAGAATTGGGCTTTCCAAAGTTTGGGCTGACATAAGAATTGAGAAAGAGGTAAACAACTTGCTTGGCCAACATTTGCAAACAGCTTGCTGGGAGTTTTCTTGAATCATTTTACAGGCCTGCTTGTCCCATCTGCTCTCCAGGGAGTGCCAGCCAACACACTGTGTCTTCCTTTCCTCTGACTTGCTGATTTTTTCGAAAATCAGTGAAATTCTTTTAAGTTCTGTGGGCAAAATGACAGACAGAACAAGCCCATTCGCAGTGACATTTTCCAAAAGACTGGCTTCCAGGATGGCCCCAAGAGTTGGAAATGCAATGCTGATGATCTGAGAAGGGGAAGGCACCTTCTGAAGTTCTTCTCGACTAATCAACACCTTCCCGGTAACTTCATGGCCGGTGTCATTAACTTTCATGGAAAAAGTGAAATTCTTTCCTGTGCTGCCTCCAAATACACTGGTGCCCAGGGTATGAATGAAGACGTCTGATATGTCAATGGGATGTTTATTTACAAAAAGCTTTCTTGCAAATGAATTGACTGAGTGAAGCAGAACACAGCTGCTGTTTCTGTCAGGAATGAAGGTCCAGTTTGAAATGCTTTTGCTGTTAAGAATGTGGTTGGCCATGGCGCTGTAACTCTGCCAGTGAAGAACTGGTATTAGTACTGAGCCACTCTCAAACAACCAATGCATTCAAGATTCACTTTTACAAAGTGTAGTCCTCCCACCAGCAGCACAGGCATCCCCTGAGAAATTCTTAAAGACAGGGAATCTCAGATCCCACCCCAGACTTCATGAATCAGAATCAGTATAACAAGATCTCCAGGCCATTTGCATGCATGGAAGATAAAGCTACAGAGGAATTGCCTTGCAAT
Source organism: Geosciurus inauris (assembly GCA_004024805.1). Taxonomy (NCBI): domain Eukaryota; kingdom Metazoa; phylum Chordata; class Mammalia; order Rodentia; family Sciuridae; genus Geosciurus; species Geosciurus inauris. The sequence continues at coordinate 9,158 of PVHX01015285.1, forward strand.
CCCCTCCCTCCACTCCCAGAAGTGAGGCAGTGGCGTAGCTCTCACATACTCATTTCTATCATCGATTCCACTTCACAAAAGTTACAGTTTGCAAAACTACAATTTGCTTACCCTGTCACAGTACCCATCATCTGATTAACATCTGTTAAATTCCAACCATTGCAGGACCCCGTACAAGAGCATAGTAAATGGGAAACTGACCCCAGAGGCTGAAGCTACTTTTTAACTACCCTTTGCTTTGAACAAAAACAAAAAACAAAAGAAACATATCCAGTTCCATTTCAACGTTTCTGCAGAGGATAGGTATGGCCGTTTTCTTTGCATTCAATTATTTTTTTTGTTTTAGTAACTAGCTCTAACTCACAAATAAAACTAAGAAAGATCTTCCTCTCTGCCAAAGCTAGAATGTTTCTTAGAGTTTTCCAGTAGCCAAAATATACATTGGAAAAGCAGACTCCAATGTCCACCACAGTTCCAAGTAAGTGTAGTCCATAAATATTTGTTAATTCAACATTTTATTCATTCATTCATTCTTTCTTTCTTCCTTGAGAATTTACTGAGCACTTGCTATTCTAGACATTGGAAATACTGAGGCAAAAGAGTCATCAGCCTCCAAGAAGCTCGGAGAACACTCCAAGTAATGTAAATTCCTTTGTCATGTAGACAATTCTCTGCTAAATATCCATAGCCACTCACCTGCATCTTTGCCTCATCAACATCTGTCAGCAGAGCTGTTGAAATGTTGTGTAAGAGCTGCACAATGACAGCGATGTTTCCTGGTGTCCGAGGAGACTGCTGAATGTTTCTAATTACACAAGACAAATCTGTCGGACACTTTTGCATCAACATATCTGCTATGGTCTCAGACTTTCCAGCATATTCATTTATTCTTATAGTTTCTCCAAATGGTTTGACTGAATATGAGTCCTCCTAAGATATGGCCAAAACAAAGAAATTTTTAATATGTCATGTTTATGTTTAGTGTAAGAGTACTTTTACCAAAATTTAGGACAGATTTGTGTATTGCGTAATGATTTTCTGTTTTCCATTTCAAAGACACATTTTGGGTAGAATAACTTGATCAATACCAAGGTAAATGAACCAAAAAAAAATTAAAATTCCAATGGCTTACTCCTTAACTCCCTCCTTCAAAATAGCAACTGTTGTCTTTAACATTAGACTTTGGACAGCCTCTGTGTATACACACTATTTGTGCATTTTTTTGTGTGTGTACAAAGAGTGAGAGGTTATATTTCTAGTGCAATTTAAGCTTATTTTTACTATTCCCAAAAGCCAAAGTCTGAGACATGACTATAATTGAACTAAATTGGATGAAACAACTATGACACTAAGATAGGAGAATGACTAAAAACAGTGACAATCTCCCATTGATTCAGGCTCTGGGTCCCATGCTTAATGGTAGAAATGGTAAACTATGGCCCCTGGGTGACTGTCTTTTTTGTTTGTTTGTTTGCTTGCTTTTTCTTTTTTGTAAATAAAATTTTGTTGGAACTCAGCTGGCTTATTCACCTAAGTATTGTCTATGGTTGCTTTCACACTAAAATGGAAGAGCTGTATAGCAGTAACAGAGCATATGACCCACAGAACCTAAATTATTCACTGTCTGGCCCTTTACAGAAAAGTTTGCTGACCTTGCTTGAAAAGATCTCCAGCCTGCCCTTTTACAGGAAGAGGCGTTTGTGGGCCTAGAAGACATGCCTATGCAGAACCCTCAACTCTGCTAGAAATGTATAAATTCCCTACTCATCAGTCCAGGTCCACTTCTAAAGTCTGGATGGGCTTCTTCCTCAAGGCTAGATAACACCATCATCCTAAGGGTGTAGGAGGTGGCTAAGGGGCACTGTTTTCAGGGTTATAGATGCATGACTTAGCTATGTACTGCCTTTGAGGTACAAAATGGAAATCTAGGATAGAAGCAGATAGGTTATATTTTATTTAGCAATTTTTAAGATTGATTTAAAACATTGAAATATTAAGACATATGGTGTGAGTCTGCATGTATATCTTCACTCAAGCTCCCCAGATGTTAGAACTGGGCATTCTCTTGAAGTTTGGTCAGAGACTCCTGTATAACACCCACTTAATACTCCCCAGAGCCCAAAAACAACAACAAAAAAGAATGTTCCTAAGACAAAAGAAATAATAAAGCAGAGACACCTCTGAAGGAAGTAGGAGCTGATTTATCTTCAGAATAGTAAATCCCCTGCCAGAAAAGAAGAAACAGAACCAAAGGAGAAGAAACAGCATTTGACTTGAGTTTATTAGAATTTAATTAGAAAACTATGTAATTAATTAAGTATATATGGAAATATGTCAGTTTGATGACAAAATCTTTCTGTTTAGGCCAGCTGGCTCCTCACATTTGAATGACAACAGAAATTACCTGCTGATCTTGACAGACAATAGATTCTGATTTAGCAGGTCAAGGTGGGGCCTAAATTCCACATGTCTAGCAAGTGTCCAGGGATGCTGCTGGTGGGTGAAGGACACCTTGTATATAAGAGCTTTGGGATGTTAAAGGGCCAGCTGAAGATGGAGCAGTTTACTGTGACAACTTAGAGTTGGCACTGGTTCTAGCTCTAATCTAAATGACCATATTCTCCATGTCATGAAAGGGTTTGAGGAACTGCAACACAAGCTTTTAGATGCCCAACATTAAGAAAGTAGCAATATGTAGATGTTTGTGTATTCACAAACTACCTATTACCACCCTGCCTCATGCTTTTCTTCCCCCTTATTTAAGCCAGTATGAATTGCTAATTCGAGGCTCCACTTTTTTCACAGAGTCCACAAAAGAATCCATGTTATGAGAGACAACATATTACCTCAAAGATGTTAAATGCATTAAGAGTCCGGCAAGTGTCTGTAACTTTGTACCATTTGTTTTTCCTGCATGAAAACCCCATATTTCCCTCAGTGCCTGGAGGGCAAGGTTGGCTGCAGTGGGAATTGTCCATACAGACACCATCACATATACCTGGGAAAACAAAAGGTGTCCATATCAGATGGAAAGCTCCGAGCTCTAGGTTACACTGGGCCAATCACCAAGGTGTCTCTGCATTGAAGGCACATAAATCCTATGGATGTTGGTTATCTTTTCTTGGTTAAATGGCAGAAGATTAAAATGGATCAGTGGGTATCACATATTTCAGCAACAAAATCCTGTTGTGTCTGATAGAATCTTATCCTGAACTCCAATATATAAAACAGATACAAATGGAATTGCCCTAGTTAAACTGAGCCAGAAGAGTCCACAGTTTGGCCAGCTGGGTCACTCTCCTATGCCCACAGAAAGCCCTGGACAACTCTTTAGATTGCTAAAGCTCTCCAGATCAGCTCATTTGGAATCCGCTGTCCCTGATGTTCCTGGAGAAGCCCTCCAGCTCTGGAACTTTACAGTTATGTCACATCATCAATGAGTTTTCACAGATCCCCTTTTAGCCACCTCCCTGGTTTGAGTTCACTCAATGCAAAGAATCTGTGGCAAAGAACTAGAGGGCCAGGATGGAGCAGGGGATGCTGGGAGGAAAAAGGAACACACCTGCGGTCAAAGGCACAATTTTAACACAAGGGAAACAACAGAGTCCAAATACAAGCTACCAGGATGTCCCATCTGCTATGCCATGTGACAGAGGACTGAGAATGGCCCTGTTACAACATAGGAACAGTCAACCTTCCATGTGACTAGGAACTGCTGCCAACATACCATGTGGCCTGGCAGGCATCTTCTCCTTGCTTTTGTTGGCAGCCTAGAAAGAAAAATTTTAAAATTCATGTCAAAATCAGTTGTTGATATGCAATCCCAATGGTTCGTCTTAGTCACAAATGAATAGCCCTGTTTGAATCAGCTGTGAGGCCAGTGTGGCCATGGGAATCTGAGCCATAGAGTATGGCCCATGACCCCATTTTCCCTTCAACTATACCTCATATTGCACTCAGCAGATGTCCCATTTCTGTCTCCAGTAAGAACACTCTACACTCTGTCCACAAAATGCACTGTGGGCAGAGGTAGATTTAAAGGGAAATTAATGAAGGTTTACTTTACTTATAGGGGCCCCTTTGAATTCTGGGAACACAGAATAGAATATCCTTGAAATCACTGATGTGATATGGCTTATTTTATAGTCAAGAGAATAAAGCCTTATTATATTAGCAGAATAGCTGAAGTTCTTCCACTAAAAGGAGTACTAAAATAATAGTCTTAAGAGTTCTGGAAGACTCTTTAGGTCACACAGACCAACCCCTTTATTTTATAGATAAGAAAACTGAGGCTTTGCTAGATGAGGTGCCCTACACAAGGCCATATGGGAAGTTCCTCTCATGCTGAGACTAAGATTTTGTTCTCCTATCTCCTTAAGAAACAGCTCTTTCCAAAGAACCAGCCCATGTCCACCTGCAACAGGCAGAGTGGATATGTGGAAGGAAGCATAGGCTTCTCAAGGGGGCCCCAAATCCATCCTGATAAGGCCATGGTCTTCAATATACTGTGGGAAATGCAGTAGAAAGTCAACCACTCTGGATGAGACTTGGCCCATTAAACAAGCTCCAGTGAAGTCACATCATATTAATCAGGTATGTGGGCAGAAGGCCACAGTATGATGCTTGCAAGGAGTTCTGGAAAACGTCTTCTTAAGTAAAGGACCTGAGTTACTTCTTCCAGCTATTTTTCAAAGCAAGTCATATGTGACTCCTCTGATTATTTCATTTCTAGAGGGCATCCAGTGTGATTCACTTCAGCTTCAAATACTAACAATTCTCAACCAGCAGCCTGCTCAACCTGTTGGGCTGCCCAGGTGCAAGGGCAGGAGGGAGCAGCTCCCAATTGCTCAGCATCCAGAAACTCCTATAATAAGGAAAAAAGGATGAAATGTCCCTGATGAGGTGACCCCAGCAATCAAGAAAAACAAAGCCAACCTCCCAGACTCTGCCTACACTCCACATTCTGTCTGGTAGAAAACTGTGGATTAAAAATTGGAATTAAAGGAGAAATAGTACCATCCTGTGGAGTTGGAGTGCCTCCAGCGAAAAGGCTTCCAAAGGGTCTCTAACTTCTCCTGGAACCAGATACATATTCTATATTGGGGAAAGGGGAGTCATGGAAAAGATTCCCATCCATACTAGTTAGGGCAAACTACTTAGAAAGTAAATATTATTTGGAAAACTGCTGAAAAGAACTTTGAAAGTCTCCCCTGCTTCTGTCCCAAGAAGGTTTTTACTAAAATTCAACATCACATACAACCAGAAAAATGAAAATTTGTGCTCCATCTGTGTAAAATTAATCAAAATGCACACTGCTATCATGTATTCCTAAGTAGAATAAATTAATTAATTAGTTAATTAATTAATCAATCAATTAATTAACAGTTGGAGGGGAAAAAAGGAACATATTAAAAGGGAAACAGCAAAAAACTGAGAATCTGAAGACGGATGTTCTCACCTTGGCCTTATAGCTGAGCAGGGTGCATACCTCATGCAAATTACATTCTACAACATTGGCCTCAATCTCTCCATCTATAAAACAAGGGAGTGGAGCTTCACCTGTCAATCTCAGATCTGTGGTCAAATAATAATACTCTCTTCTCAAGATCCCAAGATGCTTAAAACATTTTTATCCCCTCCCTCTTTCTCTCACTGTCTTTCTTCTCCTCCCCCTCCTCATCCTCCTCCTTCTTCCACACCTTGTTTTAAATAAGTAACTAATAGGGAAAATAAAATGACCTATGGTATGAAAGAAAACGTTCCAGAGAGAGGCCAATTCCTGCTATTCACTATCAGTTTCCCAAAGAAGATGCTATTGCCATGTTGACTGGGATGATGTACTCTTGTGCCGAACGTTTTTAGATCCTGCCAACTAACTGCCATTAATAACGCCTAGTCATTGTGGTAACTCCTCCCACCCCTACATTTTCAAAAGCCCCTTAGGAAATAGCATCACCCTGATTATAAGCAAGTGAAAGTATCACTACCTGAGGATATGGAAAGAAGTTTTATTACCCTTCATTTCAACCTCATTGCATCTCAGAGTATAATGGGGAAAATAATTGGTAGCTACTGGCTAAAGTGGGTGTTTGTTAACTGGAGCTGCAGTTGGTTCTGTCGGGGCTGTCACTCCATCATCATCCTCTCCTTAGCATGACGGCTGTTGGGTAACTGAGAGCTGGCTGAAGGATTCTGTTGCCCATTTATATTCCCCACCCATTTCTTCTACTCTTTCCCCTTTTCTTACCTGGCATAATGTCCTACAGGACTCTGTTGGCAAAAGAAACACCAAACAGAAGAACAAAAGTGTACAAGTCATTGTCTTCCACACAGTTGAATTTCTTGCTTCTATAAAGATAAACAAAAGGGCAAAATATCGCAAATTGGAAGCTCTCATCACTCTGTGCCACTGTAGACCATCCGCCTAAGACACTGGGCTCTGTCTTCAGTGCTGTCCACTCAGAACTCTTTGCACCAGAGATAGTGTCCCTGTGGTGTCCCATCAACTTCACCAGGAGGCTGCAGGTGTAAGCATCAGCCCACGCGGGGAGGTACAGGCAATTGCTGAGCGATCCCTCACCCTCTGCTGCCAGCTTGCAAGTCACACCTAACATGGGAATCCCTCCAAATGAAGCTGTGGCTTACCAGATTCCACCTCGCCTACGAGATATAATAAATAACAGCCTGTGTTTGGGCAGCGGGAATGATGGTTCACTCTCTGGGTTCGGCAGGGCTGAGAAACGTGTAGGTGGTTATAGTGGAAGATGAGCTGGGGTTCCTATGGGTAAACTCAGCCAAGATACATCTTTTGAAAGACAGTAAGCACCAGGCTTGGCTAATTATCCCACCCTCCCCAGAAATTCTGGAGCTATATTTTCATGGATAGGTAGTGATTTCTGCAAAACTGATCTGCTATTGTTATGACTACCAGAAATGATGTCAAAATTCAACTGATTCCTTGACACCGAGAATGCCTGGCACACGGTGGGAACAATACATTCAATAAAGGAAGAAGGAGGAAAGAAGGCAAAGCAGAAGGAAGAGAGGAAGCGAAGGAGGGAAGGTGAGTGGGAAGAGCTGAGGATTTGTATCTGAACCTGTGCTCTTATAAAGGATTGACCAAAGTTAAGAATGTAAATATTAAATTTTAATGATTGTAATATTTTCATCCTGAGCAAGGTCATCTTTGAAAGATATTTGATGTCTTTATTTTCAAATAAGAGGATTAAGAAGATCTGGATGTTGTCACAAATCCAGGAGCTATCAAAATGGTTATTTGTTACTTGACCATTTTTAGTCCAAAAGAAATCTTTACCCAATGATGCATAGTTCTATAGCACCATGTCATTATTTTAAAGACTAGGCAGCAATGATTTTTCAATCATGTTTCCTGCACTGAAATGTTAGTCTAGTTGACATTCCACTGAAATTCAAAAATTATTTAAAAGATTTTGTATTGCCTGTTTCAAGCTGGTTGTTAATACTGTTTTCTGCAAAGTCTGTAGCTTTTACACAAAGGGGCAAAGGGAGTTCATTATTGCTCATCACTTTTAAGTGTCTTAAATGACAGCGCAAATGGACACACAGTTTCAAGTTAAGTGGCAGCCTTTTCAATCCTTTGCTCCAACTTAAGTCATTCAAAGACATGGAAACTCCAGTATGAAAACTATTCAAGTGACCCATTAGAATTATTAACACAATGCAATTACTGCTTTGCATAAAATCATTAAAACTAGAAAACTAGAGGTATATTGATCTAATTCTCATAAAACTTGATAATGTCCATACTTTTTCTGATTTAACTTTAATAATTTTATCATCCTCAGTGTTCTTTCTCTTGTCTAAAACTAATTTCATAAATTCTTTAAGAAATGAGGCAACTTTCATAACTAGCATTACTTGGTCCCAAAACTCAAGTAGATTAAAAAAAAGAAAGAAAGCTGAGTAATTTATTGAGTTCTATGAATCAAGATGAAAATCATTTGTTTGCTTAAAATTTTAATGTGTTGTATTGAAATATAATCTTTATTAGATTATTACTTTATCATTTTGCCTTAAAGTTGAATATAATTGTTTGATGTTTTTCAAAAATTTTTTTGGTTATTACTAAAATTATATTTCTATGCATGACAAAATAAGCACTCTGAGTTTTATGTGGGAATGATCTTCATTAGGCATGAGCCACTTCTTTGGTAGACTTTGAAGTGTGACCTTTTTTACTTCAACAATGGTGACCCTAATTCTTAGTGACTCTTTAGCTTATTCCCAATTCTTTTGACTGAAAGAAACATTTCCTAGAGTTGACTTTTTTGTGTTTAGTTTACAAAACTGATTGCTTTTTAAGTACAGTGGCATGTTTTAATCTAGGCTCAAATGAAAGCATTTTTCTTCCAGGTTTGTTGACATTAACCCACAGTCATTAACTCTTTTTCCAGATCCACAGAAAGTTCAGAAAAAGTAAAGGGGAATAGTGGCAAAACAGAAGCATGGCTCTAATATTTCGACCACATGGTGCCCTCTTGCCTAGGGCTTTGTCCAAATTTTTTTCTGAACACCATTGGTATCTAACAGTACCCAACTCCCTACCCCAGGTGGCTGGAATATAACTCTAAAAGAAGGGGTAGTTGGAGTATAACTCTTGCCTCTCAAATGCCTGAAATGCTGTCTTCATGCAGCCTAAGCCAAAAACTTCATTATAAACATTCATTTCAGAAAAGACTTATCTCTTAAGAACATAAATCTAAAAAAGAAATTGCCTCATGTGATTCATACTTGTACCTCCAAATTAAAGCAATTACATCAGTACTGAAATTTCAAGTACAACATGTTCAATTTTTAAAAAATAAAAATAAAAATCTAGAAATTGCTTCACTATCTCCTTCATTAAAAAAAAAAAGAAAAAGAAAACTGGAACCACAAAGTATAATGATACAATGGCTAAATCTGCAGAGATAACATTTCCAATCATCAAATCTAGATAATACTTTGCCCTTCTCTTGTCTGATTTCCAAACTTGAAAAAGGTGCTCTAATGTTTATTTATGTGTTGATTTCACAAACAAAAATGGAACCCCTCATTTCCAAGCAATGTACTAGCAGTTAGAAACTAAACAACAAGGATGACTTCTTTTACTTAGCCCCTACAGGAAAGTCACAGTGAAACCAGGCATCTGATGCACACAGCTTCAGGGTTGGGAACATGGATAGGCTTGCTCCTTAGAGACTAACAGCCCCTAAGGGGCAAAACTGGGTATAATTGACATGACAGGAAGTATCTCAAAGTTCCAGACTCCACAAATGATTCTCATCTTTGTTGGCAATTTAATTATATAAAATATCTCTTCCTATCTGTATCAAAATCCTCCGCCCCAAAGCCATACAGTTGGCAGGCAATAGGCACAGCTCACTAACATGAAACAACAAGCAGAATGAAAATGTGTGAGTCACGTGCTGGGACATGTTCAGGGTACGGCCCCTTCAGAAACAAGCATTTGCTTAATTAAAAAGTACATGCACACCAATAGGGACAAGCAATTTTGTAGAGTAATTTTGAAAAAAAAAAAATCTTTTGCAACTTGACCTCTTACATCTTGACTAAAAACAACAAAGAGAAAACATTGGAATAGCCATCACAAATCACATCAATCACAAAGGTAAATAAAACTCCAGACAGAACTTTATCAGCCAACCAGGAACATTTCAATCACCAGTTTTGTCAGCTGATAGTCTGTGGCTACTACTTGTATAATTAGGTTTTATAATTCTTGAGGTTTCAAATGAGCTTCCAAAAAGCACTATAAAAGTTCCCAGGCAGACTATGGGTATACACTTCAGATGATTTCAGGGGTAGAAGATTCCATAGCGTCAGTCATTAAGCATCCCACCATGTCGCCCTTGGTCAGTGACCAGTGTGTACCTCCTGCCTGAATGCAGTCATTATGTTAGGAGAATAAAGCAAACAGTTATTGTCTGTATACTCTGTATAGGAGGCTATGTTGATTTTAGCTCCTTTTATGCCTTCAAACTATTCTGTGCTACTGAAATGACTTCCACAATTTTCTGATGTTTAGGAGCTGGAAACTGACCTACCCAGTCTTCAATTACCAGGCAGTATATTTGGGATTTGAACCCAGGTCTGTTATCTTTTCTTTTTCCCAGAATGTCATGTGACTTTTCTAAAATATGAAAGCTGATTTTTGTATGTATTTAATTCTTTCAGAGTATTTCACATATAACTTTCAACTTGATGTCTTAATAATTTTATGAAGCAAAATAGCAATCATTTTTTTCTTGTCTATCAGAGGGAATATTGTGGTTCAGATAGCAAGTGATTTTCCCAAGGTCATACTGCAAGTTATTGAAAGATCCAGATTTTCTTCTGACTCCTTATCCAAGACTCTTAAATGAAGTCATCCCTTGGTATTTACAGGAGACTGGTACCAACACTTTCCTTAGGCACCAAAATATGAGGATTCTCAATTCTCTTATATAAAATGTACTTGCCTATAACCTACCCATATTCTCCTTGTTACCTTAAATCATTTCTAGATTACTTATAATAATTAATACAATGTTAATAGCTGCTATGTTATATTGGAAAGAATGACAATAACAATGTCTGTATGTGCTCAGTACAGATTGATCTGTACTTGGTTGATCCACAGATGCAGAACTCACAGATATAGAAGGCTGGGTATACTTTATTCTGTCTGTGTCTGTCCTTGTTGGAGATGACAAGTATTGGTCATCATCTCTGGGAAAATGAATACCAGTAACCTTGTGGGGTTTGTTATTCCAGGTAACTGTATATTTTGTCGGAGATCTTCTGGAGGCAGCATCTCCAAAGGTAGGAAATGGAAGCCCTGTCTCAGGTCAATAGGCTAAATATTTGGAAGCAAAGATAATTTTTTATGCCCTAAACCACACCCACAGTTACCTACTCATAGTTTGGGTGAGCCTTCAGTTTTCTCCAGAATCCCAGTTTGTTAACCCTTAAATCATTTTCACTGATTCATCTGAGGCTCAATCAGTTTCTCTAAAGCTTTTGAATTGGATATTTTCCTCTGTATACACACAGGTTGTAAATAGTGAACAGGGACAAGCATATGCAGATGGCATCTATGCCAGACACTTGGTCCGGGTGTGTTCTGAGAAGCATCTACCTCATGAGTCACCATAAAACCAAAGAGAATTTCATCCGACAGTCAGATGCTGCCAAGATAGAGACTGTACAAATCAACATGATTTGGATAGGAACTCTAAACAATTAGGTAAACTCCAACTAGGGCAATGCTAGCAGCCCTTCTGGACTTTTGTACAGAAAAAAATTTCAAGTACAGTGAACAGCATGATGTTGAGGTGTTTCTGTGTGTGTGTGTGTGTGTGTGTGTGTGTGTTATATGGAAACAGTAGAGATGTCAAGCAATAAAAAAGCAGATAAAATTATAATAAATCTATACAAAGAAATATTATATAAATATTTAGAAAGTTTTGATAACTCATTAGCATGAGATACCAGTATTACATAACTTTTTGATATTGAGAGGATAAACAGTCAACAGGATTCTCAAAGCACAACCAGAGGAAAACACTAGTAGGATTTATCCTCCATATGGCATTGAATCAGAGTATTTCCAGCACCCAACAAAGTGTTGAAAACTAGCAAAAAAAAATTCTCTAATTTCAAAAGAAATAAATAAAGTGTAATATTTAATGAAACAATTCAAAAATTGTTAAAGGAAAAATAAATTTGATTCTGAAATAGAGTGGAATGCAGTAGCAGAGCACAGCTCCTGAAGTTTATTCTCCTTCTCTCTCCCCCTTAACCAAACTACAGAGTAGACAGAATCTCTGGAAATGTCAGTAATGCCTAGAAATCAAGAGAGAAGAAAAAGTGAGGCCTTTTGCTTTTCCTCTTCTGTCTTAATCATTTTCTTCTGTACGACAGAATACCATGAACTAAGTGATTTATAACAAGAAGTTTATTTGACTCACAGCTCTGGAGGCTGGGCAACCAAAACCATAGCACCAGCCTTGGGAGAAGGACTTTGTGCTGCATGGTAACATGGAAAGTGTGAGCACATGAGATGAACTCTTTTCATCAGAAACTCGCTTCCTTACTAAACAATCCCCTCCCAAGATAACAGTGTAGGTCCATTCATGGGGATAGAGCCCTCATGACCTAATCACCTCTTAAAAGCCCCACTTCCTAATGCTGTTACAATGGCAATTAAACAACTTCAACATGAGCTTTGGAGGGGACATTCAAACCATAGCACCAAGTAACTAAAGAACTTTAGAACTGGAAGCTGGGGACACACTGTGAACTGGGAAGAGGGAACAACAAGATTGCTTCTCTCCGGGGAAATAAAGATTCTAAGGTTCCACCCAGACAAAGAAACAATCCAGAGCCTTGAGACATTTGCCATTGGCATCTACAACCCATGGAAATGGAGGAAATTCAGACACCATGCAACAAAAACCTCACTATCAGAGAGCTGAGCCCAGGTGAGCAGGTGGCTCTGTATTTGTTCCCTGTCACTCATCAGAATTATTCTCTGTGCTTCTAAATCCCACTCTGCTCCAAGAAGCTGACCTCTCTGCACACTGTCTTGCCTGTTTCCAGTGGGATTTCTTCCAATGGGAGTCATTGGGAGGAGATGGGAGGGTAGGAAAATAGGGAGAAAAGGATACATACTCCTCATTTCCCCTTCCTCCACGGTTAGAATTCTAGACATGGCTGCTTTTCTCTGGCTGTTGTTTCTGTTGGGCATTCTCTCTTTCAGTTGGCACCTAGCTCCAGTGGTTTCCTCCTCTTGCCTCTTCAAGGTTAGTGATAATAATGGTTTTTCTTCTGGGCCCCTGCTGCCTCCTTTGTTGGGTCTTTAGCCCTGCCTAATACATAAAAATTCTCTTCATTAATTTTCTTCGATTTATTCTTTTTAGCTAAATCTTTTTCAGGTAACTTGTATTCAGAGTTAGCTGGGAGCTTGAATAATCCATGCAGTGTAATGCTGCCTCAGAGCTCAGCTTCTCCCAGGTATTCCTTTAGACTGCAGAAAAATGAACAGAGCACAAAATACCCAGACCTTAAGCCACGTTCTTGCAAAAATGAATTAGTGTCAGGTACAGGGAGGGAGGAGAAAAGAAATCACCCGTGTACCAGAGTAATTTAAACATGAGCACGGTAAAAGGTGGTGAATCCCAATGATTCAAAAATATTATTGGGAAAGATTTTAAAGAAAAACGTAAAGGAGCAGAGCTTATGAAAGACAGCAAAAGAACTCAAATTTAAATATTAATACCACATGCACGTGCATGCGCTCACACACACACACACAGAGGTAAGAAAATACTTCACAATTAGTTTAAGATATAGAACAAGATAACATGAACTGATTTTTAAAGCACAAGTTCAAAGTAGATCAAGATGAAAGTTCAAAAATCAAAATAGCAACATGAAATTCATAAATAAATCAGGAACTTGAAGCAAAGAAACACTAATAAAAACTACAGTATCAACATAAAAGATTAAAGACAATTAAGCAGAAATGCTGATAAAGAAAAGGAGAAATAAAAAGAGAGAAGATAGGAGAGAGAAAATAGACAAAGATAACTCAGAGCAAACATAAGTGTAGTCTCTGAAGTAAAGTATAGAAATAATATGAACCTCCTCTGGGGGGAAAAAGTGCATTCAGGTACAACGTAAGACCATTCTTGCTGAAATTTAGCAATAAGAAAAGGTATAAAAGCATAATGTAGCTGTCAAAAATTGAGTGGCAAAAGACCAGGAAAATGTTGAGATCTCATCTTTCCAGTGGGAATAAATCCATATGCCCTATGCAATTAACAAGGCCATTTTTAAAAATAACTGCTTCCATCCATAATATGTTTTATTAAATGTCTTTTTGAGTATTAGAAAGATTATTTAGGAAATAACATTTCATGTGAGAAAAAAAATTACTTATAAATTCAACAATTCTGCAGGTTTCATGTGATATTCCTTTTTCCTATTCAATTTAAATAAAATTAAATTTAGTAATTTTAGAAGCAAATAGGAAAAAATTATTAGTGCTTGAACTTTTTCTATTTTGCTTTATATCTATCTACCCATCATCTACCATATCTTTACATATGACCATTGCTATCTATAAAAATATGTGGAATAGGGGTTAGCCATTAACCATGATTATTTCTAGGTAGCAGGATTTGGTACGGTTTCTTTTATTTTACCCTTGAAATTTTCTGTTCTATTTGAATTTTTTTTAACAAACATGTATTGTTTCTAACAAAAGCATGATTTTAAAAGGAGGGAAGGAGTAAGAAACAGACTGGAAATAAATACAGCAAGATGTTATCTAACAGCAAGTAATTCTCATTTTACTACTTGAGATTTTTCTAATTTCTCAAAATTATTTTTAAAAAGAAAAAACAAAACCACTGGAAAAATATAGCACAATATTAACAATGACTGGCAAAAGAATAAAATTTTTTCTATATACTTTCCTCTGTACTATATATTTTCTACAAATAATTATTTTTATAATAGGAAAAATTAAACTTTTTAACATTGTGGTAGAAAGAGAATGAAGTAATTTGGAAGTAAGCTCTGTATTTTCCCAATTCTGTCATGACTAATTTTACGAAATTTGGCAGGGTACTTGGTTTCTCTGGGAATACTTTCCCCATTTATTCATTCATTTATTCATTTGGAAAACATTCACCTTAGTCCTCTTTCTTGCAGGGTAAAATTCAGGCTCTAGAGATGATTATGAAGACATACAGGGCGCAGTTTGACCCTTCAGGAATCTACAGTGTAATCAAGGAAGACAGGTAATTAAAATGGTAACAGTTAATGCTCTAAGTATCCTCCTTGAGATATATAAAATTTATTTTTGAGGCCTGTGGCAAGAAGAAATAAACTCAAGTATAAAATAATGGATTTGGGAGTGCGTCAGAAACAAGGTGGCATTGAGTGTGAACTTTGCTAGGGCAGTGAAGAACAGTGTTCAGGCAGAGGACCAGCAGATCCAGAGCAGGTTTGGAACATCCAGGTGAGGCAGGGATGTCTGAGGTCACAGGGGAGTATCAGAGGAACCATGGGAGCTGATATGTGCAGCTACTCAGTCAAATAAAATCTGGTGCCCAAATCAGGCTGATTCTGTACAGCAATAAAGCAGGCAAATTCCTCCATGGACAGAGGAGCTATCAAATCTTCCAATGACAGGATCAGATTCCATTTTCTCGAGTTTATTTTGCCACCATGTAGTGGGTAGTTAGAAGGCAGAGGCTGGAGGCAGGATACCAGTGGAGAGGCCATTCCTCCGCCCAGATCAACAACTAGAAGGATCTAAACCAAGAAAACGGCAGGCAAGTGGGCTCAGAGCCAGCAACACTAATAGGACTTTTGATGCCAAATCATCAATAGGGAGAATGAAGAGGGATGCCACTAAAAATTGAGTTGAGAGGAAAAGATAAAAGGTTAGGGAGGGCTGGAGTTATAACTCAGTGGTAGAGCACTTTCCTAGCATGTGTGAGGCACTGAGTTCCATCTTCAGCATCACATAAAAATAAATGAACAAAATAAAGGTATTGTATCCATCTACAACTAAAAAATTTTTTTAATAAAATTAAAAAATAAAAATAAAGATTAGGGAAAATAGCACATGTGTAAAAGGTAACAGGGAATAAAAGATTGTTCCTATGCTTTCCGAGTCAGCAATTTTGATGCCATTAACAAGAGGGAAAATACAGGAGGGCAAATCTCGAAACAAAGAAAAGTGAGGATATTCAGTTGATGTTTAGATATCACAGTCTAAAAATTTTGTTTCAAGATTTATATATTTTCCTTATGTCATTTTTGTTGAAACATGTTTACTATTATTCATATTTCGATAGACTTTTACAAAAGCCACCTTATTGTCACAACTGCAGGGCACATAGTGTCATAGTGCTTCATAGTTCTGCAAAAGCATCCCAATACTGTCTCACTCACATAAGTAAAGGCTGAGAAATGAAAAATTCTGATATAAAAATAATAAGTTATAAGGTCACTCTTATAAAAAAACATATAAATATATAACAGTCCATCATGAAAGAATGATTTCTGACATATGGATGTTCATAAAAGCATCAAATTTGAATATTTACATCATGTAAATCCTCGTAACTGTGCTCTTTGTTCACTGGTAACTCCATTTCCTCTTTCACAAAATGAGAGTATTAAAGGGAAATATTTGAAGATTACCTCTGCTCTGATCACATGTCAGGAGACAGATTAAAAATGTGGACCACTTGACTCAGTGACTTAATAATGACATTAAAATACACATAGTAGTAATATTTTAACTAGATTACAAGTTGGAGTTTGGGTTCTTTATGAAAGTCAGCTCTATTTCATTTCATGTTTGTCTGTCTTCCTCTCTCTTGCATAGATGTGGAGATGGAGATAATGATAGATATGGGAGACTTATGAATAATTGTTTGTGGTTACTTTATAAAGAAAAGACCCTGAATAGATGTTCAAAAGTAAAAAGCTATATGAACATAGGGAGCTATCTAACTTCTACAACCAGAAGGCATTTCTGTCTCTCTCTAGTTCTCCATATTGAAGGCTCATTTCCTCCTTCAGGTCCTTATTCACATCCTTTCTTATATTTCTTTCCCTTATATTTGCTTTGTCTTCTTACTAGAAGATACATTTTCAGACTTCCTTTAATGAAGATCAGTGGGTGATAAACTCTCTTAATCTTTGTATGTCTAAAAACATCACATTTTCTCTCATTCTGGATGATTAAATGAATGAATACATGGTCAAGGCATCGATGGCTTTGTTTCATATGGTGATTTATTTAGAAATGATTTATTGGCTCTGGAGCAGGAAGGAACTTCTGTATCAAATACATTTTGAAATGGCTTTCTGGGAAAAAGATGCCAAGACAGCAATCAAGAACTAAGATGCAGAGTATTGGATGAAAAATCTCAGAGACACATCCAGCATTCTGGAGGCAAGCAAAGCCTTCTGGATAAATTGTGGAGGAAGAAGCAATATTTAATGTCTACAGTGAAGATAAATAAGTACACAAAGATCATGAAAACGTGCAGCTGTCACAAAACTAGATGGGCACTGATGTGACTGGTTTTCGAAGTATAACTGAACCTAGCAATTAGCACTTGAGTCCGTATTGGAGTCAATGGTGGAAAATTTGCCCATACAAGGTAAACTCATTGAGTTTTGGTTCAAACTAAGCCTCTTTTGATCAATTCAAGGGTTTACTCCTCTTTCTCCTCCTCTTTTCTTTCCTGGCACAATGTTTTCTGGCATTGGGAAATAAATATCCAAAGACGCAACCTCACTGCCAGCTTCTGCTGAGATGTGCAACCACGCTGGTCTTTGAGCATTGTGCTCAGCCCAGCTTTGCCACATTGTGACATCTGGTCTTGCTCTCCCTGCAGTTATCCAGCTGCTTTGTCTGTCTCTGCCGCTTCTCAGAGTCTTGGGACGTGCTCTTCCCTCATCCTATGTTCTTTCTCCTCCCTGTTCCAGCTCTGTTTCTTCAGGAATCACCAAGACTTTCTGTCTTCCACAGTCCAGCTCTTGCCACAGGAAGCCCAGTTCTCTCCTCAAACCAGCTGGGAACATGTCACCATTTAGCCATCAGCATCGTATCTCTCTCATTTTCCTTCATCAGTGCCACCTACTGAAAAATGGAGATGTACTCTTGGCCATCCCTCCCCACCTTCAAGAAATGGCTCTGGGCTTGGAGCCCTTTCAACAACCTTTTGAGATTGTGTCTACCTGACAAGCTTCTTTGAACATTTTTTTTTAAGTTCTGAGCTTTAAGTTCCCTGCTTTGGTGGATTATTCAGTGTTATACAACTCAAAATAAATTACTAGGTACTCAAACTCAATCCCTACCCAGGTGTTTTATACATGCACTTGTCTCAGAAGGTGATGATGGGTGAATACTGGGGAAAAGAGGGATTTGGGGCAAGGAAGAAGAGGTTCCCCCTGGTGTCTGACTTTGGACACGTTATTGACAGACTCCCTGGTCATCAACTCATATACCACCCAGTCAATGCCTCTAGAGGTGAGAGGACCTCATAGGTGACTCAGGGTGCAGGAAGAACTGAACTCCCAGATCCAACACATTAGGGACCATAAAAGGTCTTAATGCCTAGTGTGCACAGAAGTGATGGTACCATTCTCTTCCAGCTGCAATGACAATTTGAGACTATTTAAGACTCTCAGAATTATTACTTAGCAAAGGTACAGCCCCTCCAGACACAAAACTAATAAAATTTTCTGAAAAATCACTGGGGCCAGAGGGGGGGACTGAGGAAGATGCAGAACCTGTTAACTGATTTAGAGAATCTTTGAAGAAATGTCATATTTTTAAAATTTAGTATGCTGTGGGGTAAAATTTATACTTGCTACAACTGGAGCATTATGTCAAGCATAATATCTCACAGTATTTGTTAATAGACATCATTTTATGCATCACAACTTGTAAGAACTAGTCTGATATGGATGGAGTTTTGTTTTTGTTATCAAATATATAAAATATGTGTTTTGTCCTATATAACTTTCAAACTAAGAAAAATTAATTCTCATTATTCCATTCTTTAAAACAAAGATATAATTTGAAAAAATAGCTATAATAATAAATAATGGCTTTGGTTTATCAACAATTGCCACATGTTCTCAAATTTAGCAGTTTGGGAGTCCCTTTGCCTTTCTGTTGGAGGAATATGCTGGTCTCTATTACTTTTAGCATTATTATTATCGTTATTATTACTAATTACTTGCCTAGGCTCTCCTTTGCTCCACCCACGCTTATCTGAAAACTACAGGTGTGCTGCCATTTGAACAATGTGCCTAGATGGAGCCCACGGCATTAGGGATGACATCAGCTGGGCCCATCGGTCCTCAGCCCAGGAATCTGGAAACTTGGATAGGGAAGAAGAGGTGGCACTCACCCTCTTTACTGAGAGAAGCTGAAAAAAACAATGGCTCATAGCAGCAATTTCCAGCCTTGATTGTACTTTAGGATTCCCAGAGGTGCTTTTGAAAACATAGCAGCATCTGCACCTTATTTCAGAACCACTGGATCAGAATATCTAGGAGCAAGGCTCAGATACCAGTATTTCCACCAAAACTATTTTGAGTAATAACACTTCAGTCCTGAAAAAATTGAAAGAATCCAACAGCAAACACCCTTCACCTGGATTGTGCTAAGTGTTAACATTTTCAGGGAAGAATGATCTTTTAAAACTCTCCAGGTGATATTAATATAGATAACTGAGAAAAACCTCACTGGTGATATTAATAGGTAAGTAGGAACAACCCAACTACAGAAAGAACAGAGCAAAATTAAACACATGCAGCAAGAAAGACTGAAGTGGAAAAAGAGAGTCGAGACCTTGTCTCTTATGCCATGTTCTATGAGATGTCCAAGTGTCATCATATCAGAGTCACTTATTGGGTTTAAGCCAGTGTGACTATTTGATCGTTTTGGTCAAAAGACTTAAGAATAATATGCAGAGGAAGCAAGTTTCTGCAACTTCATCCATAAATAATAATAAGAGTAAGGGTTACTGAATACTTACAGCTTTTTAATGGCTATTATATTAAGAGAAATACATAAAAATAACAAAACCAGAAAGCCATGAATTTCCATGAAAATGGAACTAAGAGACCACCTGCTAAATTATAGGTTTTAAGATGTATCTTCTGTGTGCTAAGATAAACTATTCTCCATTGGTGAATTAAGTCAAATCTCACTCACCAGAGACAGAACCCATACAAAAGGGAGTGGCTGTGGTCTGGAGTGTTCTATAACTGACATGGTTTAGAATAGGCAGGAGTGTTCTATCACTGACATGGTTTAGAATTGCCAGAACATACTGATAACATATTTGGAAATATTATCTACAGAGACTGCACTCCATTATTGCCTGGACCCAGGGAAAATCACTTCTATCCCTACCCCCTGGGCCCTTCTCCCATGTACAATTTTAGGAAGACCAACTAGTCTCCAGGCTTTGAGCTATTTCCTGAGCTCATTATCTTTAAATAAGAGTTCTGGTTTCTGTTTACAATTTTTCATTCATTCTGCAAAAAGACAGCAATGCTGTAACTCTATATTATGCAAATATAGTTGGAAGCGGATTTAGACCTACCTGGTCTTAGGATACAACCCATAAATACATAAAAGACAAGGTTTGCAGTCTATTAAGGCTAATCACTAGTTAAAATATGCTTAAAATCATTTATGGGAGCTACCAATGAGTTGATTTTTCTAAATGATAAGAATATGAATGAATTTTGAAAGAAGAAATGTAAAAAAACAAAAATAATGAGAGATAATTTCAAGCCTCACCCTTTTCTCAGTAAACTTTCTTTAAGGGGGAGACTCATTTTGTCAAAATTCAAAGTGTAAAAAAGTTTCTAAGCAAAACTCAACTTTTAAAATTTGCATGCAAATATTTACAAAGCTTCTTTCAGAAAAAAAGAAGAAATAAAGTTAGGGGTCAACTACAATACTATTTTTAGGAATAGTGTGAAAGATGACAGAAAAGTAGGTGTTTGGGTACACTCTCCCACAACACAAAGAATGACACAAAGAAGACGACCTTGCAAACCAAGAAAAATGTCCCCCAAGTTCACATTATCTAAGGAAAAGAATGTCTACGACTAAGAGATTTCAGTGTACTGGTTAGTTGATGGAATTGCAGGATTTTTTTGAGGAGGCAAAAAAATAATTCTTTGGTTTCAAAGTCCAAAGTTGGTGAACCTTAGTAAGAAATCAATATTGTGGATAAAATATTACAAAAACTGATGAGGGAAAATGATAACAATGGTTCATTAACCTCTATATTTGCACTTAGCCACTTGGAGATTACCAGAAAGAAAAAAAGTCAGAGATTCTAATTTCCCATATTCTGAAATTTGGATGGCGATCAGAGGAGCACGGAAAAATAAATGTAAATAAAATACGTTTATAAGCTGGTGCTCTTATTGAATTATGTAAAGAGCTTCAAAGTTATCATATTCCTTCTTAATACTTCTCACTCTATGTGTTATTAATTAAGCCCCAAATTACCAAAGCCTCACAAATATAGAATCATATTTGGCTGCTCATTTCTGAAATTCCTGTTCAAGGCAAGTCACTGGAAGGAGAAGGACAGGAGACTACTCACTGTGGCCGGCCTATGACAAAGTCACAGATAAACTTGCCCCACTCCCTGGCAGCTGGAGACACATGGGCATCAGTGGCTTTCCTTCACCATATCTCGTTTCAAATCAGCAGGCCAGGCTCCCGCTCCTCTGAGGACGCAATTTAGCCAGAACGGCAGATCCCCAGGGGCAGGCAACTGGGCCGGGACCTGCCCTCCACAGAGGTGCTACAGCCTGACAGGATGAGTCTTGCTTGGGAGCAGCTCCCAAAGTGGGAGGGGCACAGTGCTGGGGAGTAGATGAGTCACACACCAGGTGACACACACACACAGACTCACAAAAAGCAAAGGCTTCTGTCTTTGGCAAGGGATACAGGGCTGTGGTGGTGGCACGGGGTCTTCGGTACGTGGTCATACTTATTTCGTCCTTACAAATCTGCCTAAAAGCTTTGAGATGGGATATTGAAACCACAGTGTCTATGCTTGGGGCTCTGTAACTGGCTGCTGGCTTTCTGGTTACTAGGTATGAATGCCTATGAATAGGTATGAATGCCTATTCATTCCTAGTTGTCCTCACTTCCAGGCATGAGTTACACTGCAATTCTTAACCTCCTTGTGGTTGTCTGGGGTCACACAAATAGCTCTGTCATGGTGACCAGCAATTCAAGATGGTAGCTCCTCCATCAGCTCAGGTGCCTGGATGACTATGATAAACAGAAGCCCCTGCCAACTCATAATGGGCATGAGAACAAGTTATTCTTTATTGGTCTTATTTACGTATATGTGGGGGCTCTTTTTACCTCAGCATAACCTAACCTATACTGACTGATAGGAGAACGAAGGCTCTTGAAAAGCAGCGTAGTCAGTGACATCATTTTTTAAACCTGGAAAGACTCAAAAATCTTTTCCAGCTCTTTAGAATATCCATGGACTTTTTAGTACTCCTAATCCCATGTTTAAAAAACTACTTTCATGTTTATCTAGGGTGAAGCATGATTTTAAAATATTCACCAAGAAGTTCTTAGAACATATTGAGAGATGTCCCTTATTTTTAATCCCTTCTCTGCTCCATCTTCATTTTGTGTCTTAGACTCTTCTGGATCTTCTAAGGAGTGGTCAGAGCAGGAAGGGAAAGTCCACAGGTGCTTACTTTATTTTTCACTAACTCTAGATATGAGAATCCCCTTTGGGGAGTAACTCATCCCTTGAGTTCCATCCAAGTTCATCTCTCCAATGGGGAAAAAAATTATTTTTACATAGATTTTATCTTGTAGAGAATTTTTAGGCTAAGCAAAATTAAGCTGAAAGTACAAAGATTTCCATATATCCTCATCCCAAACACTCAAAACCTCCCCCATTATCAACATGTTATGGTTTAGATGTGGTGTCCCCCAAAAGCTCATTGTGAGACAATGCAAGAAGGTTCAGAGGGAAATAATTGGGTTTTAAGAGTCTTAACCCAATCAGTGAATGAATCCCCTGATAGAGATTAACTGAATGGTAATTGAAGTAGTAGGGTGTGGCTGGAGGAGGTGGGAACCGGGGTGTGGCTTTGGGATGTATATTTATATCTAGTGAGTGGAGACCTCCCTTTCTGCTTTCTGTTCGGAGTGATGGGAGCCACTTCCCTCCACCACACTCTCAAGCCTCACCTCAAACCCTGAGGAATGGAGCCAGCCTTCTATGGACTGAGACCTCTGAAACCTTGAGCCCTCAAACAAACCTTTCCTCCTCTACAGTTGTTCTGGTCAAATCCTTTAGTCACAGCAGCGAAATAGCTGACTAAAACAACATCCCAACAAGAGGGTGTTGCACTTGTTAAAATTGATGAACTTACACGGACACATCCTTATCAATCATGGTTTTCAATATTCTCACCATGTCAGGTATCTGTGGAGATACCTATACTTAAAATATGATCCCTGACCTCTCAGAGTTCACAGTCTATTTGGAAGCAGACACATACATAAGAAAAATGTACAAACATCTTCTCTTATAAGAGCTGACACAGGGCTGGGGTTGTGGCTCAATGGTGAAGTGCTTGCCTAGCATGTGTGAGGCACTGGGTTTGATCCTCAGCACCATATAAAAAAATAAATAAACAAAATAAAGGTGTTGTGACAATCTACAACTAAAAAATAATAATAATAAAGATTATTAAAATAATAATAGTAAAAAAAGAGCTGACACAAGTCACTCAAAGCAAGAAGGTACTGTTGGAGGCTGTGTCAGGAGCCACTTTGTAGGACATACAGAGCCAGATCAGGCCAGGAGAGACATATCCCATTTATATTGATGAGCAAAGTTTGGCAGCAGGAGAGACAGAAACTCGTTCATAATTCATTTGCTCAGAAAACTTTTATTAAGCATGTACTAGAGACAAGAAATGTAAAAGATGCAAGTGTTCTTAATGATCATTCAAGCCCAACCCCACACTACACAAAAGAGGAAAACAACTTGGCTATTAGTGCCAGATCTGGAACTCTTGGCTTTTTCAAAGGCAGGAACTGGCCAGCCTGAACCAAATAAAGTGGGGCTCCCAACCATAGCTCCAGCCCCATCACCAGCATGCTGAGACTTACACATTGTACCCAGGTAATGCCCTGCTGAGGGTTTGTGTTCTGATTTCCAGCCTCCAAGCTTTTGTGCATGTTATGCTCTCTAGCGAGGACTTCTTTCCCTCTTCTCTTGGCTCATGCTTTGTGTTCATTCAGGGTTCAACCCAATTCTTCCTAGAGGAAACCTCTTCCTAAGCCCCAGCTGAAGCCAAGTACCCCTTCTTTTGCATATATGTACCTTATCATTGATTTTGTCTTGCTAGAATCTGTTTTCTCCCCTCTGCAGTCATCTCTATCAAGACTGCCACCTGCTCTATCCTGTTCATCTTGCTCTAGCCATACCAACTGGTTCACAGGCTCTTCCTTTCTGTTGATCTGTACTGAAGCCTAAAGGACTCCACCCATCTCCACCCACAGCCCCACACCTGGCTGACTCACCCTTCTCCTCGAGTGTCTCTGCCCTATCTGTCATGCATTCCATGTCCAGCCACCCTGGCCCAGGTCCTCCCTTGACCACCATGGTATACAAGGCTGGAACCAACTTATCATTCAGGTTTTGGCTCAAATGTCATCTGCCCAGAGCAGTCCCTGTTGTGGCTGTCATTCTTCAGGGACCCAAAACCATACTGCCTTCTTTTTTACCAAAATCCAGATTTGATGATTCAGGAAATATTTGTGTGTGGGTGGGTGGGTGTGCGTGTGCACGTGCGCATACACACACACACACATGCTGGTGGTAGGGATGGAACCCAGGGCCTCCTACATGCTAGGCACTGAGCTACACACTGAGTCCTCGATTCTATTTACCTTACTTTTTAAACCCAAACATGAAACAAATGCTTTCTCCAAGTCTATACACGAGCAATTGAGCTTGGCAGAGATAAAATTACAGAATGTGGTCATCTACTATATTTCACTGACTCTAAGGTGCCACTAGTTATAAGATGTCTGTTGTTTTATGGACCCCTCAGAAAAAACACTCTGACAAACTGAAACAATGCTAGGAAACTATGAAACAATGCTCCAAATATATCCCAAAGTCAACAATTTAAAAATGTGCATCTCATGATTGATAAAATATAGCAGTTTCACTTTAAAACAATGAATGTGGATTTCCACAGCCCCTGCTGGCAGCTGGCCAATACAGATATTCAGGCTGGTTTCCCACAATACTGGATGACTAATGACATCCATTGGGTTTCTCTGATGAGACTACTCTACAGCCTTACCCAGCATTTCAAGGAGAAAATTGAAGCCATCCAATGGAGAATCATCTACTTCTCAGCTCCAAGCCCACCTGCACGGGCTCCTGTCTTTTCTTCCTTCCATCCTGTCTTGTGAGGAGTGTCTTTTTTTTTTAGAAACTGGAAACTGGTCCCTTCACAGGAGCTCCATCCCTGTCTCCTCAGCCCTTCTCTAGGACCTCACACCACAGACTTACTTCCTATTCCTGCACTGTCACCCTCTTCACATTTAAACATGCTCAGCATCTCCCCTTCTAAAACAAGGCAGAACAAACCAGAAGTCTTCCTTGTCCCCTCATCCTCCTACTGACCCCATCTCAAGTCCTCTTTCTACCTACACTTCTGAGCATCTTCCACACAGGCTGTCTCCACTTCCTAACCTTGCAGTTCTTTCTCAGTT
The DNA here is from genome assembly GCA_004024805.1 of Geosciurus inauris. Classification (NCBI taxonomy): domain Eukaryota; kingdom Metazoa; phylum Chordata; class Mammalia; order Rodentia; family Sciuridae; genus Geosciurus; species Geosciurus inauris. The sequence continues at coordinate 34,536 of PVHX01015285.1, forward strand.
CAGTTTTCTCCCTTTGTATGATGTAGAAAACAATTGTACAAAAGACACTGATATTCTCTATCTTCACATATATATATATAATAACTCTCAGCTCTCAACATGTTCAATCTCTCATCACTCAATTCAGTTGGCTACTTTTCCTTGAAATACCTTCTTCCTTTTTAAAAAAGTTTAATATAATTTGTGGCACTGGGATTGAATCCAAGGGCCTCGTGCATGCTAAGGAATCACTCTACCATTGAACCACATTTCCAGCTCCTTACTTTTGTCAAATTATTTTTATCTTTTTAATTTGAGGTGAAAAGCACATAACATAAAATTTATTCTCTTAATCATTTTTAAGTACACAGTTCAGTAATATGACATGTGTTCACATTGTTGTGCAACAGACTTTAGACTACTTTTCATGCAAAACTGAAATTCCATATTCATTAGAAAATTCCCTATTTCCACCTTCTCCCAGCCCCTGGCAACCACCTTTCTATTTTTCTGTTTCCAAGAATTTGACTTATTTAAATACTTCATTTAAATGGAATAACATGGTATTTGTCCTTTTCGGATGGGCCTATTTTATTCAGCCTCATCTATGTTGTATCATATGTCAGTATTTTCTTCTCTTCAAGGCTGAATAATAGCCCATTGTATGCATATCCCACATTTTCCTCCTCCATTCACCTGTCAGCTGACATTTGAGTTTCTGAAACTTCCCTTCTTGAATTCTCAAGTTCCTCACTGTCCTTTTTTCCTCTCTGATCTCCTCTGTTGTGGAAATCACATTCAGCAAAAGACCAAGAACCACTCGGAGGGTTGGAGAACTCAGGTTTATTTATGCCAGCAGACCCAGGTGAGTTATTGCTCGGAAATTCTGGGCCTCGAGCTGAGGTTACATGGGGCCTAGGAAGTTTGACATCATTTCTTAATCATTACAACATTGGTGGGTTTGAATTCTTGGCCTACATGACCAAAGACCATGCACAGGAATTCTTGTGATAAGCAGTTCACAGATGCAGGTCAAAGGCAGTGTGAGACACCTGCAAGTGGTAACACAGGCAGGAGTTTCTCAAGATAACCGTAAACTTACATCCCTAAGAGCTATTAAAAAACCTGGCATAGAAATGTTACTATTTAGAGGGGTATTTAAACACTCTTACAGAGACCAAAGCTACAAAGTAATATTTCTATCTTCACCTCTCCATCAAACTTCTAAGGGTCGAAGTTTGGGAAACTTCAACACCCCTCACCCCTCTGCTGTCCACTCCTCCCTCCACTCCTAGTTCCCTTCATTTCTCTTCTAAGCACAACATTCCCACATCAGCACATCCTGATTTCTATTTCAAACTATATCTCGATTCTATTTCTTCATATTTCCTCTCTAGCCCAGATCGTCTTTGATTCTGGCCTATGTTGTTAACACAAACATTTCTGGTTGGTCTCCCTCTTTTGCACTTGACCCCTCCCAATCTGTTTTTAGATATGTCCTACAACATATGTTCAGTTATATACTTTTCTGAATAAAACCTGTTCTCCTTTCACTTAGAACAAGGTCTGTGTGCCTCCCGTGGCTGCAGAGCCTGGCTGACCCTGGATCTGCTGTTCCTCTGGGCTCACCTTGGGCCTTTCCTTCTTCTATCCACAAAGACTCAGATATAAGGGCTTTGTTCAGCTTCTGAAACCTGCCCAGCTCATTTCCTGCTCTGGGGCATTGTGTATCCTGTTTTTTCTACTTGGGATCACCTCCTCTTCAGCCTTTACCACACTGTCTTCAACACTCACACACACACCTTTGTATGTCATTTCTCCTCTTGAATGCCATGAAGACTAAGGTGAGGAAAGACAGGGCTATGAAAGTGCTGGCCTTGCACTATGTGACCCCTCAAGAATGAGGGACTTCTTCAAGCTTTGTGTCCTAATCCCCTCTTGCCGCTCCTTTGTCCAGCCCTGACCCTATCCTGTATCTGAGCTTCAATATACTCTCCAGGAGGCCTCCTTTGACCATTCTCTCTAACAGGTTCCCCATCCTTCCTGCCTACCAACCCTATAATCCTAAATTACTGCACCTTGTTTGTTTTCCTTCAACTCATTCACCTCAATTTGTAAATATTTATTTCAGGGTTGTCTATTTATCCCCCTCTTTCCCAGGAAAATAAGAACTGTACACACATTAAACATTGGAATGAATTTAAAGCCACAATTACTTCAACCACCCTTCAGTGAACATGGCTGCAAACTCTGTGAGTCTTCTGTCTACCTCTTTCTGCCTTCCGAATAGTGAAGAGACAGAGATGGGAAGTAAGGGATCTGGGAGCTTTGTGAATTTCTAAGGGTAAAAATAATTAAAACATCACTAGGTTCAGGATTCTTAAAATAATTTTTTAAAAACTTGAAATTTAACCCAATATTCAAAATTTAAAGGCAATTTGTATGGTACAGTAAACTCATTTCTGACAAGCTACAACAAAGCTTTTGTTTCATACACAAGAAAAACCTTTCACTCTTTTTGAGTGAAATATATCTGGAATCTATTTCTTCATATTTCCTCTCTAAAAATTAAATTTCCTCAAAAAAAAATGTTCTTTTTGAGGGGGTACCGGGGATTGAACTCAGGGGCACTAGATCACTGAGCCATATCCCCAGCCTTATTTTGTATTTTATTTAGAAACAGGGTCTCACTTAGTTGCTCAGCTAAGCAACATTTATGCTGAAGGCTGTCTTTGAACTCATGATCCTCCTGCCTCAGCCTCCCAAGCTGCTGACATTACAGGCATGCGCCACCACGCCTGGCTAAATCTTTCACTCTTAACATGTCGACTGTCCAAAAGACCACCAGAAAAATCCATTGATCATGGGCTATGGAGTTGAACAGACATTTCTCAGAAGAAGATATATGATCAATCAACAAATGTATGAAAAAAATGTTCAACACCTCTAGTAATTGGAGAAATGCAAATCAAAACTACTCTAAGATTTCATCTCATGCTAGTCAGAATGGCAGTTATCAAGAATACAAACAACAATAAGTGTTAGTGAGGATGTGGGGGAAAAGGCACACTCATGCATTGTTGGTTGCACACTGGTACAACCAATCTGGAAAGCAGTATAGAGGTTCCTTATAAAACTTGGAATGGAACCACCATTTGACCCAGCTATCCCATTCCTCAGTCTATACCCAAAGGACTTAAAATCAGCACACTATAGTGACACAGCCACATCAATGTTTATATCAGCTCAATTCACAATAGCTATACTGTGGAACCAACCTAGATAGCCTTCAGTAAATGAATGGATAAAGAAACTGTGTATATATATATATATATACAATGGAATATTACTCAGCATTAAAAGAGAATAAAATTATGGAATTTTTAGGTAAATGGATGGAGTTGAAGAATATCATGCTAAGCAAAATAAGCCAATCCCAAAAAAACAAAGGTCAAAAGTTCTCTTTGATACATGGATGCTGATCCATAATGCCGGGGAAGGGACATAGGAAGAATGGAGGAGGAATCTTGATTGGGCAAAGAGGAGGGGAGGGGGTCTGGGAGCAGAAAAGATGATGGAATGAGATAGACATCATTACCCTAGGTATATGTATGACCACACATATGGTGCAACTCTACATCATGTACAACCATAGAAATGAAAAGTTGTGCTGCATTTATGTACAATGAATCAAAATGCATTATGCTGTCATATATACCTAATTAGAATAAATGAATAATATTTTTTAAAATCCATTGATCAAAAATCTATATCTACTAGACTTACTATCTATAGCGAAAAAGGGTTCCACCTTCACTATCAGGAAGTCTCACAAGAGGGAAGTCAAAGGAGGGTATTCATGGGGTTTGGGAGCCTTGAAAATCAGGGAACTGGTTGAAATTTGACAGTTTATAGCACATGGCTTGGCTAGGTAGACACAATACCAACCAAGAAGGCCTTAAGCAAGTCTTGAGAAGCAGGTGACTGCTCTTGACAATAAGCTATTTTATTTCATTCAGGGTTTTATCTGCCAGGAGCAAATATTCTCTGGAGAGAAGGTGTCTATGCTTTTTTTGCTTGCTTCTGGTTTTATTTCATAGGAAAAGATGCGGGACAGGAAATGATACCCAGTTTCAGTACCATTTAACACAAGGATTGGAAACTATGTTAGTTTAAATTCTGAGGCCTAAGAAAAACTTTTTTCTACAGTTCTAAAACTCACCCTAACAATTTTAATTTATATTCTCTCTCCTTTGCTCACCACCCACCCTTCTTCAAGTCCATTGTTTAAGTAGTCAATAGCCTCATTTCCCATCTGACTCACTAAATAGGGTTCTAAGACTCCAGTGTGATCAGTAGGAGATCTCATTATTTTCATCTTACAAGGTTATTATATACTACAGAATTAGTCACTTGGATAATTTTAAGAGTCTGGTTGATGGAATGGACTGCAGTGGTGAATTACTCCTCAGGATAAACATTTCCTTTCAATGTATTCATCAACCTTCCTCAAGCCACCTCCTTGCTTTCTTTATGAAAGGACCAGTCCTTTCGGCTGATTTCCTGTGCCTTTTAATGTTTACCAGACATTTCAATTCTGTTTTGCTTCTGGCTACACATTCCAGTTCCTTAATCATGCTGACGGTGCTGCTCTTCTGGGGGCCTGTGTGTCAGCCTGGGCAAAGCTTCGGAGCCCACTTGCATCCCTTCCTCTTCAGGAGTTTCTGGGTTGCTGGTTGACACTGTTGACTGGCTGACGTGGAAGTCCTCCTCTGAGATTAAAGAGCAGTAACATGCTAACGATAAATTGCCACCTACCATTTGTATCACCCACATGGATGATTGAGGGCTAGAAGGGTAACATTATAAAAAGAAGCTGATTTTTTAAAAATAGGACAATAAGCTTAAGATGGCTCTTAAACTCAGATTTCTAATATTTCAAATGAAGAAAGAGATCCACTGCTGCAGAACTTGATTTTCTAAAAGACACATTCATTCCTATTCCAATACTTCCTAGCTGTATGAACCTGGGCAAATCACTTACCCTCCCCTTCCCTCAGTTTGCTCCTCTATAAGTGGGGATGTAGCAGACACTGGTATGTGCACCAATTTTTATTCCCTTTTCTTTATTAATGAGCTCTGAATTTTTTTCCATGGTAACAATGTGCTCTGTTAAAATATGTACCTTTCTACAGACCTGTGTAGCTAGGGCTACAGACCTGTGTAGCTAGGGCAAGGAATGTAACCACATTCTAGCCGTTGAAATGTCGGTTGAATTTGCTAGGTGAGGTTTTGAGGAAAGTGTTTTTCCCATTAAAGAAAGTGGAATGAAGGCTGGGGATTTATTGCAGTTGGTAGAGTGTGTGCCTCGCATGAACAAGGCCCCAGGTTCAATCCCCAGCACCACAAAAAAAAAAAAAAAGAGAGAGAGAGTGAGAGAGAGAAAATGGAGTGAGGGGGAGCAGACTCGGCAGGTATCCCTCTCTGATGAGTTACTCAACTTTTTGTTGCTGTAACTGAATACCTGACAAGGACAATTGAAAGGAGATAAGATTTATTTTGGTTCACAGTTTCAAAGATTCAGTCCATGGTGAGCCGACCCCATTGCTCTGGGTCCAAGGTAAAGCAGAGCACCATGATTTAAGGAACTTGGTGGAGGGAAACTGCTCACCTCATGGTGGCCAGGAAGCAGAAAGAGGGAGGAGTATGGGGCCATAGGAAAGAACCTTTCTAGGAGACCTTTAGGAAAAGGGGCCATAGGAAAGAACCTTTCCTAGGGACCCACCTTCTCCAGCCACACCCCACCTGACCACAGTTACCACCCAGTTAGTCCATTTAGACTATGGTGGACTGGTTAGGTTGCAGCTCTCACAATCCAAGCTCTTTACCTCTGAATATCACTGTATTAACATAGGAGCTCTGGGGGACACCTCATATCCAAACCATAACAGCCTATTTACCTATTCTCATTCTTTCTGGGATGTAGATGCACTATCTACTTTGTAAACACAAAATGAAAGCCAAATGCTAAGATTGGTGGAACAGAAACATAGTGAAGATATAGTTCTTGATACCTTGCCTGAATCTTTCCATAAAGACTGACTGCCTCCTAGTCTATGACAATAGGAGAAAAAATAACATCAAACTGTGTTTTTGGTACATGCAGCCAAATATGGGACTTGGTAATAGTACCTGTGCTATATTGAACATGTCCCTTCTAAAATTCAGGTGTTGCCAATGTGATGGTATTGAGAAGTAGGGCCTTTAAGAGGTGCTGGTCTAGGAGACCAACAAGGTAGGATTTCTAGCAGATTACTAGCTTTAGGAACTCAATGCTTTCTGGTAGAGAACTCATCTAATGGGAAGAGAGAGTCAAGTTGAGATGAAAAGGTTAATCTAGGACAGTAATGCATGAGGGTCAGAGAAGTGTCATCCTATTAAGTGTCCTCTAGTCCTTCATTTATCTACTTCACTGTGGACTGGACCTAATGTCATCTACAGTAGGAAGCTAACATCCATACCCAGGTAAACAGGACTGTCCTAGGTCAATCTACCCATAACCCATGTAGGCTAAGCCTTGTTGAGATGTGTGGAGTATAAATTGCAACAATTTATTTAGAGAACCACTGGACAGAGGTATCAAAAGCAATGAAAATGCTCATAACATTAACTCAATTGGTAATACCATTTCTAGGCTTTTACTTAAAGAAATGAGATGTTTCCAGGTATTCATGTAATAGAACATTTATCACATTATTGCTAATACTGAAACACTGAAATCCATGTACACAACTAATTAGAAGTAAATTAGTTAAATATATTATGTTATAACCATATCTTTGACAGCAGGTAAATTCATATTTTGAGGAATAGCTAATGAAATGAAAAAAATATCAGTAAAATGTCAAGTGATAACATATCCCAAAGTCTGCATACAATTCCGGTTTTGGGGTAAGTATGTGTTCTGTATACATACGGGATGGGCAAATATTTTAGAAATAAACCTAAAGTTTATAGTTATCTCTTCTCTGGTTGGTTTGTGGAAGTCTTTATACCCCAATATTTGCAAATTTCTCACAATGAAAATATTTTTAATTTAAAAAAGATGCAAAATAAAAATAATCAGTCCAGATTCCATCCAGGAAACAGAAACAACTCTTTGTATATTAAGTATGAAGAATTGGAAGGTCGAGGGGAATGACATAAGAAGCTATGACCAAAAATCTCTGTTTATAGCTCAAAACAGGTAATTACCAAGAGCTGATTACATGCAGAAGAAACTGGCAGGAGAGAAACAAAGTGCTCAGAAAGACACAGCTATGCTTGAAGGAATCCAAGAACTTTGAAGCAAGTAATTTCCAAGAAACTGCCCCAGCTCCCATGTAGAGGTTCCCAGAAGCAGCCTTGCATGCTCTGCCTCCAGTCCACAGTTTGCCCATACGTGTACCTGCTACTGCACCTGGAAAATAATCACCACTTCTGTTTTGCCTCCCAACCACCAGGAGAAGGAAATTATAGGGTATGTTATTTCTAGCTTCTCACCTGTGCTACAATGAAGACCACAGCAATATGTAGCCATAATGCCACATAGACAACAGACAAGGGCAAAAGAAAACACAGATCTATAAAACAAAACAGCAATGACAAAACAATTTTAAAGGTGATAACACTACAAAGTTTCTACTTCCTATTTGGGGCACAAGAGTCTTGGTTGTAATAGAAACGTATCATTCAGCCAGTGCAGCCACCTACTGTATAAGAATTAATGCTGTTTTGTTCTTACCTCAAGGGGATATCGATTAAAAGGACACACATGGTTACAGCAAAGTCCCAAATCTGAGATGAGAACTTCATAAGCAAATCATTATTCATACTGAGGATTTTTCATAATATACCCCCTAAAAAGTATTCTCTATCACACTGGTGAGCAGAATTTGTTCCCTAAAGCATTTCTATATTACTTTCAGAAACAAGGGAAGGATGAACACCATTGCACAGGGTAAGGAAGGCTAAGATACAGGAACTTTTTAGTTTGGCAAGAAGCAGAGACTGTGGTAGGCAGAACAATCACCCTCCTGCCAGAGACGTAACCTAGTCCCTGGAACCTGTGAGTATATTACATGGCAAAAGGGGTTTTGCAGATATGATTAAGGTCAGACAAGTTGGGGCGGGAAGCCTGGATCCTCCAGGTGAGCCCAACATAATCACAAGAGTTCTTAGAGGAAAGAAAGGCAGGGAGATGTGGCTATGCTGGAAGGTTGGAGTGATGCCATGTAAGAACTCCACCCTCCATTGCTGGCTTTGGAAATGAAGAAAAGGGGCCATAAACCAAGAAATGCCAGCAACCTTTTAAGACTGGAGAAGGAACAACATGAATGCCCTGCTAGAGCCCCCAGAAGAAAACATAGACTGCATATACATGGATTCAGCCTAGGGAGATCCTCTTGGAATTTTGAGTTCCAGCACATAATACATTTCTATTGTTCTATGTATGCCACTGAATTTGTGATAATTTCAGCAGAAATAGAAAACTAACACAGAACACTTCCAGTTCTGGGAAAAAGGAGCCCCAGAAGAGAAGGCAAGGACAGGCTGAACAGGAGATGAGATAAAAATATCTCCTAAGGTCAGTTTTCAGCTGGGAAGGAAAAAGGGCAGAAGGTGGTAAGGGGTCAGAAACACACCACTATGCTTAAGGAGATCTACAAAGGGCCAGTGCTCCATTTCCTTGGATATGTCATGAGGGTTTCAAGTTTTCTAGGGAGGCCTCATGAGAGGCCTGGTTTATGACTTGATGTTGAGCCAGTACAAAGAGCAGAAAAGAACAGGCAAGAGTCTAATCAGATAAGTGTGAGACAACAATCTCCTTTTTCCTGGCAGCTTGACCCAGAAATTTATGGATAACTGTCAAAGGAAGATAAAGCTATTGGGAAAATTGAGTTAGGATGCAGAGGTGCTGCATTCAGAAACTTGATATTGAAGGTTTTTGTCAGAATCAAGTGCATAACAGCATGATACACTAAAAACCAGGCAGGATTAGCCACCACTTGGTGCATGTGGGACAGGAGGCCATGAGCTGAGTAGTAAAGACACTCCCTGGTTGCCAGTGAAGGCTATGGGACAGCACACAGACATCAGGTCTTGCCTACTCCTGCTACCAAGAGGATACACAGACACCAACTAAGAATAAAAAAGCAGGTAAGCCCCATAAGAGAAACAGCCTGAAGCTGGGTATGGTGGCACAGGAGAATTGAGAGTTCAAAGCCAGCCTCAGCAATGACGAGGCACTAAGCAACTCAGTGAGACCCTATCTCTACATAAAACACAAAATAGGGCTGGGGATGTGGCTCAGTGGTCAAGTACACATGAGTTCAATCCCCGGTACCAAAGGAAAAAAAAAAGGAAAGAAAAAAAAACAGGACAGAGGGCCCTGATCCGCTCCCAGGAGCCCTCACGGTTGTCCAAAGGGAGACTAGGGACTGCTACCTCTAGCCACTGGGGAGCCCAAATTTAGGGCAAGAGTTGCTTCAGAGACACCAGCGCAAGCCAACCCTGCCCAAAGGTGGCCTGGGTCCGCCCCAGTTCCGATCCAGAGTTCCTGTGGACTGGCAGGAGCCACAGAGGGCCCATATCCACCCTCAGAAAACTCCACGGGTGTCCAGCCAAGGGGAGACCAGGGTCTGATAGCCCCTAGCCACAGAGGAAGGCATACCCAGTGTAAGAGTGGCCTGCAGAGATCCCAGCTTGAAGAGGCCCCACCCAAGTGCACTCTGGGCCCGCCTCAGTTGCACTCCAGAGTTCCTGTGGTCAGGCAAGACAGGAGGCCCAAAACCACCCTTAGGGAATGCCAGGGGTGCCCAGTTGAAGGCAGACCAGAGCCTGCTAACCTCCAGCCCCAGGGGACCTCACACTCACTGTAAGGGTTGCACACAGACTCTCCTGCTTGTGACCCTGCCTAAGTGAGACATGGACCCGCCTCCAGTTCTGCTCCAGAGTTCCTGTTTACCAGCAGGAGTGCAAGAGAGGGGCAAAACAGCCCTCAGGGGCTGCCTCAGGAGCCCAGCCAAGGCCACTCCCACTGCCCTCTAGAGGTACATCCACTACCTCAGCCACCAACTTTAGTGGCAGTAGTGTCAATCTGGAGACATTGGGGGAACAGAAGTAGCTCCAAGGTGAGATACAGGTAATCTGGAGTGTCAATAGAAGATTATAGGATAGAAGCCGCAATACCTCAGATTGGTATTTCAAGAAAGGAAGATACACAATCAACATGAAAAAACAAGGGAAGAAAGTACCCCAAATAAACCTGGATACCACTGTAACAGAATCCATTGACAACACAGTTGTTGAAATGTCAGAGAAAGAATTCAGAATGTACATAATTAAAATAATCAGCGAACTAAAGAATGACATAAATGAACAATTACAGGCAAAAATTGATCAATTCAACAAAGAAATAGGTGAGCAAATAAAGGCAACTATCGATCATTCTAACAAAGAGATAAGAGAGCAATTACAAGTAGCAAAAGATTACTTTAAGAAAGAGCTAGAGATTGTGGGGGAAAAAAAAAACAATCAGAAATACTTGAAATGAAGGAAACAATAAACCAAATAAAAAACTCAATAGAAAGCATCACCAGTGGACTAGATCACCTGGAAGACAGAACCTTGGAAAATGAAGACAAGATATACAATCTTGAAAATAAACTCGACCATACAGTAAAGATGGTAAAAAATCATGAATAGAATATACAAGAAATATGGGACAGCATCAAAAGACCAAATCTAAGATTTATTGGGATAGAAGAAGGCACAGAATTTCAAACCAAAGGAATGTACAATCTCTTCGATGAAATAATATCAGAAAATTTCCCAAATACGAGAAATGAAATGGAAAATCAAATACAAGAGGCTTACAGGGCACCAAACACAAAATTTCAACAGATCTACACCAAGGCACATTATAATGAAAATGCCCAACATACAGAATAAGGATAGAAATTTAAAGGCCACAAGAGAGAAGAACCTGATTACATACAAGGGGAGACCAATTTGTATCTCAGCAGATTTTTCAACCCAGACCCTAAAAGCCAGGAGATCATGGAATAGCATATTCCAAGCCCTGAAAGACAATGGATGCCAACCAAGAATCCTATATCCAGCAAAACTGAGCTTCAGATTTGATGACAAAATTAAAAACCTTCATGATAAACAAAAGTTAAAAGAATTTACAGCAAGAAAGCCTGCACTATATAGCATTCTTGGCAAAATATTCCACGAGGAGGAAATGATAACCAACAATGAAAATTTACAAAGAGAGGAACTACACTAAAGGAAAGACCATTCAAAAGAGAAAACAACTCAAGGTAAAAACCAAAAACAAACCAAAATGGCTGGAATTACAAATCATATCTCAATAATAACCCGAATGTAAATGGCCTCAATGCACCAATTAAAAGACATAGACAGACTGCATCAAAAAAGAAAAAGACTCAACAATATGCTGTCTTCAAGAAACTCATCTGACAGGAAAAGACATCCACAGACTGAAAGTGAAAGGGTGGGAAAAAACATATCACTCACATGGATCACGCAAACAAGCAGGAGTTTCCATCCTCATATCAAATAAAATGGACTTCAAACCAAAGATGGTGAAAAGAGATAAAGAAGGTCATTTCATACTTCTTAAGGGAATCATACATCAACAAGACATAACAATCATAAATATCTATGCCCCAAATAATGGGGATTCTACATGTATCAAACAAATCCTTCTCAAATACAAGAATCAAATAGACCACAACACAATAATACTTGGAGACTTTAACACAGCTCTCTCACCATTGGATAGATCTTTCAAACAAAAACTTAATAAGGAAACCATAGACCTCAATGAAACTATCAATAATTTAGACTTAACAGACATATATAGAGTGTTCCATCCATCAACAAGCAAATACACTTTTTTTTAAGCTGCACATGGATCCTTTTCCAAAATAGATCATATGTTATATCACAAAGCCAGTCTTAGAAAATACAAAAAAATAGAGATTCTACCCTGCATCCTATTTGACCACAATGGAATAAAATTACAAATCAATGACAGATTAAAAAACAGAAACTACTCCATCACCTGGAAACTAAATAATATGCTACTGAATGATGCATGGATAAGAGAAGACATCAAGGAAGAGATAAAAAAAATTCTTAGAGGCAAATGAAAACTCTGATACAACATATCAAAATCTTTGGGATGCTATGAAGGCAGTGCTAAGAGGAAAGTTCATAGCACTAATCTCATTCATCAGAAGAAATAAAAGTCAACAAATAAATGAATTGACTCTTCATCTCAAGGCCTTAGAAAAGGAAGAACAAATTAACACCCAAAGAAGTAGAAGACAGGAAATAATCAAAATTAAAATGAAATTGAAACAAAAGAAACCATTCAAAAAATTGACAAAACAAAAAGCTGGTTCTTTGAAAAAATTTAAAAAATTGACAAACCCTTAGCCATCCCAATGAAAAGGAGGAGGGAGAAAACCCAAATTACTAAAATTTGTGATGAAAAAGGAAATATCACGACAGACACTACTGAAATACAGAATATAATTTGAAACTATTTTGAAAATTTATACTCCAGTAAAAGAGAAAGCCCTGAAGACACCGACAAATTTCTAGAGGCATATGACCTACCCAAACTGAACCAAGAGGACATACACAACTTAAACAGATCAATTTCAAGCAAGGAAATAGAAGATGCCATCAAGAGCCTTCCAACCAAGAAAAGCCCAGGTCCAGATGGATTCTCAGCTGAGTTCTACAAGACCTTCAAAGAAGAACTAATACCAATT